>OX352772.1:256804830-257032330 GCA_947095535.1 Poecilobothrus nobilitatus | reverse complement strand
TAGATCATGATGAATTTTTTCTATATAGGTATACAAAATTTCAATCATAAAATATATATGTAGTAAATGTGTGTGGCCTATGTGGGCTATATAAAATTAAAATTGAATCTTGTGGTACTCCTTTACAATAGTTTTTGATTCACTCTTTGTATTACCAGAGACTACATAGAGATGTACAAATTCATACAAAAATTTGTACTAATTTTTTTTCAAACGGGCCAGCTAAAACTGGCTAGTTTTAAAAATCTTAAAGCACAGAAATATTTAGTTTGTGTCATAGCTAAAAGAATTTAGCGAAAAGTAGAATCTTCTGTAAAATCTGGTGTAAAATGATCATTCATATATTTTATGCATTTACAAAATTTTTTTATCCTTGTGATTATTAAACTTTTTAAAGCAAAGCGATGACAAAATAACTTTTAAAATAGAAAAATAAGGCAAAAATGGGAAAATATATTTGAGAAAATATATATTTAATATGTCGAGTAGAAACGTAAATTTTCAATATGATAAAGAAGACATTCTAAATATCACTTTACAAAAAATATGGAACATTTAGCTAAATATTTCATATAGAAAAAAATTAAATAAAAATAGATTATTTTATAATGTTGACTTTTCTAAAAACAACAAGAAAAAACATTTCAAGGTTATCATTCATATGCATTCAGTATTTCACTACTACAAGCAGAATGTTTTGAATGTATGAAATGGTATTATATGGTATCAGATGGTATGAATGTTATCTATTTTATGAAAATCATCTGATTTAACTGCATTATTTATTTAACTAGATTTAACTGATTTAATATACAGTATCCAGCAAAAGTAATGGTAATTTAAAAAAATATATAAACTACAAAAAATATATATAGAAAAGCAATAAAATAATATTGGCGTTCGAATTTTTTCTAATAATATTTTTAACTTTATAACTTCAGGGAAAAACAAACAAACAAAGTAACAAAATTTTTTGTATTATGATTTTATTTTATTTTTTGATCTCATGACTCATATTGTTATATTGGTAACGGTATACTACATATATATGTGGGTATTTTTTGAAGACAATATAATATACCTATCAAATAAAAATAACTGAAATAAAAAATAATGCTTTCAAATTCTTCTAAACATTTTTTTAATTAAAAATTATTCCAATTAGAAAAGTGGCATGACATTTGCTGGATACTGTACATATTCATAAAAATTATCAAATCATATAAAATTGGAACATAATTACATTTCACAAAACAAAATATAAATATAAATATGTATTGATTTTTGAATCATATTGAAATACATATATAAAAAGTGCCGATAGTATTTATGTGTATTTCTATTTATATTTAATTTTGATTCACACACACTTTCACAATTTAATAAGCATGTAGGCAAGCTGGTTCAAGTAATATAAATGCATAATATGGCATAATGCATATATAATACAAAAATTATATTAGATACTGATCAGATCATGTATATCATAATATGTCATCTGATATCATATGATCATATTCATATATGTATGTTACTTGTTATTTCTATCATCCATACCAATCATACGAAAGTTCATTTATGTACATATATGAAAAAAAAAAATATCCGAGACCAAAACTTACTTTAAGAAACTTTAAAAAAAAAAGTTGAAAAATGAGACTAAATTTCAAAATCGATATTGTAGCGACATCTAAACTTTTTTGTTGCCATTTGGACATCTCTATGTAGTCTCTGGTATTACCTTTATTATCTCTCAGTTTTCAACTAGTTAAATATGAATTAACTTAATTGTGATACAAAATCAATTAAAGTAAGTGGCTATTGTAGCAGCAGTGGCTATTGTAACATACCATTTTACTGTAGTAGTACTATGGGTACAAGGGAAATTTATTTTTTATTTTTCGAATCATTTCATAATAAAGCATTGTTTTTTCTTTTTTACTTTTTAGTTTTAATTATTACATATTTTTTATTTTATTTTATATACCTACATATTTATTTATTTATTTCACTCCAAACTTAGAACTAAGACTATAACATATTCAATACTTACAACTATAAATTTTTAAAAATGAAATAGCTAGATCATTCGGTTTTCAATAAAAAAAGTGATGAATGCTACAATAATTATTCAAATATCATAATTATTTTCAATAATAGTATCTAAACATTAAACAGTATTCTATCTTATTTGCGACTGTATTTCTTTTTATACCTTTGTCCTTTAGACTTTTATGATTGTTTTCCACCTTCTAATGGAATAGCATACATTTTTGATCTTAAACCTGCGAATTCGCTCATGGTCATCCCATTGTTCTCATCATTCATAAGACCTAATACTTTTTTATTAACATGTGCAATATTATATGGATTATTGGGAGGATAATCGCTAGTATCAAAATGGGTATGGCAATCTGTTTTAATAATTTCATAATTATCAGGATACATTATTTCATAAATTAATGAATATGTATCTGTATAACAAATGGTACAATTGGCATCAAATTTACGTTTCATATAGTTATAGTGGAAATCATATATGGTTGTTTTAGCTAAATGTAAAGTACACATACCAACATCGGTTTTTTAAAGAAAATTTCCGAATTATTTCGATTGCTACAACGTTTTCATTAAAAAAGCTAACCGCTTTAAAGTTGGAGTTTGATATGAGAGCTTCGGGGCCATAACGTCCCAACCATTTTGCTACTAATTTAACTATGGAATGTTTACGAGCATTCTCCATAGTCTTGCCAAAAACTGCTTTATTCATCAATTTAAATAAATTTTTTTCAAATTCATTTTTTGCTTCAGCTCTCAATTTTGTGTTTAAATCAATATATGGTTTTAACCATGGTGTTTGGTTAAACTGTAATATTCTATGTACTTTTGTGAGTTTTACCCCATTTTAATAGCTTGTTGTAAATTGCAATAATGAATAATATATTTTTATTTATTGTTAAAAGTTGCGAGAAGTTTTTTATGCTTGGAACCTGGAGTTTAGAATGCTCTGCACAAAAAGGTAAATCTTTATTAATATTTTGAAGTACTTGTGGATATTCTAAATCCACTTCTAATATATATTCAATATTCGATGTCTCTGATATATGCATAATATTAAAATTATGATTTTCATACCATTTGAACCCCCAAATGGTAAATATTGCTACATTGTCCAACCATATTGATTATTTATATCATAATACATTAAATATTTTGATTGCGAATCAGCTTTGTGACCTTCCATATACTTATTTTTTATTTTTTTTTTAGTGCATTTCTTTGCCACAGAAATGTGAACCGAAAATTACACAGCCTTTCCTTTTCAGGCGTGGCTGTAAATGTTGTAAGTGGGATTAACTCTTACGACGTGTGGGGGATTCCACACTCCCTCGGTGTTTTGCAGCGTATTTTATACGCTCTTACGCACTAGGCCACCGAGGCTCCCCATATACTTATTATTCGCTTTAGAATAACGTTTAGTGCATTGACTAAGACCCCCTCGAATACCCCGCTCTATAAACATTTGCATATCTATATCGGTAATTAATTGTAATGTAATAGCAATATATTTGATCATAGCATCCCAAGTATATCCTGGTGCAGTATAATAATGTGTGGAATCTAAACTATATGTTTCCATACAACTAGCACGAAACTGTTCGAAAACATCTGCTAAAAGAAGAATATCAGTTTTTAAGTATAAATCGGAATATTTCCCTAAATTTTTAATATTGAACTTAACCCACACAGTAATAGCATGGTTATAGTCATTTATTGCAATATTAACATCATTTAGTTTACTATGGAAATTCTCAATTTTTGGTAGAGAAGTTTCACAAAATTTACTTTCACAATCCAAATAATCATAGAGAAATATACCTTTACGTGTTAGTAATTTATATTTAATCTCATCTAATTCTAAAAATTCTGATTTTAATATTGGAAAAGAAATTATGGAAGAACAAACGGCATCAAGGCTGCTATTCATAAACCGGAATGAATCTATAAAAGATATTCATCTAAATTTTTTGTAAATGATGTATAACGTTCTTTCTTTATTGGTAATAAATGAACTCTACCATCCAAATCAGAAGCTATATTTTTTATTATAAAATGAGAATCATATCCACTTAAATTATGAAATATTATTGGAACCGTTTGTGTATCCAGAAAATGAATATTACAGTCATTTTGAGCTGGACCACGATATTCGCCTGTTAGATGACAATGATCTCGAACTTTTTTTTCACTATCATTAAATATTCTATGGCATATATGACATGTTGTAGCGTTTTCAAAATCAAAAATTTGTTCACTAGTTAATTCCGTCAAAGGTAACGGACAAAAAAAAACTGTTTCCAAATTTTCAGCAAAATCGAATAGCAAACGCGTGAACCATTCAATACAATCTAAACCGCGGTAAAATTTATAAATTAATAACGTGGAGTCATATGAACATTTAATATTAAATTCTATACTATATGGTATATGATTTTGATAGTTATTACTATTATCATTTACCTGTTGAAGTAAACACTCTAAATCTGCAAAAATGACGAATGGCGCTTTTTCCTTATTTCTATAATTCCTAAATTGTAGATGTTTTTGATCTTCAGTTGGTAAACGTATTTTGCAATTATTCATGTTTTTACAATCCACATGATGTCTCTCCAATTTGTCTTTACTAAAGAAAAAATGAAGACAGCGATCACAGAAATATTTTACACCATTGCGTTTAGATAATTGATTAGATAGCAATCTTGATAGATGTTTTATCCATACATAGTGATATTGAAGAGTGTGCTTATTATTAAAGTTATCATAATCATTATCCTTACCATCATCATAATATTCGTTTTGATACAATAGAAGATGTGCATTCCCATTTTTCAAATTGTGGTGTTTAACTAATCTTCATCGGAAATGTGATATTATCAAAGTTCAATACTGATGAATAATGTGGATATTTTGCAATACGATGAGGATTCTCGCCAACTGGATAAAGAGCTGAAACTACAGCCCAAGCAAAGCATGCTGCATCATTAATTTTTACGTTGACACAGGCATGTTTTTTTTTTCTTTATTAGTTTTTATTTCATTTTTCTTTTTTTTTTTTTTACAATAATTCATAAATCTTAACATAAGCCTTAAAATATAATATAATCTATAATCAGGTAAATAACATTGCAAAAAAATATGTTAAATTTCCAAATTAAAAAAATTTTAACAAAATATAAAAAATTAAAAAAAAAAAAAAATTTATTTACGACCTAACCATTTGCTGTTCTGGTCTAATATTGTATAGTTGGTATTAAATTAAATAGTGTCAAAACCTATGTACCTTATATTAAAAAAAAAAGTTATTTTAGTTTCACAATAATTAACTTCATTTCTTGTTTTATATATTATTTGTTATATGTTTTTTAATTTCCTTCTTAAAATGAGCAATATTTACTATACTTTTTAATTCACTTGGTAATTCACTATATATTTTTGCACAGTTGTATAAGCAGTTGTTATTTTGATTATTTGTTTTAAATAAAGCTAAATAAAAGTTCGCCTTGTTTCTGGTATTATGATTTTGTATTTCATAATTTCTGTTTATGGTGAAATTATGTTTATAATAGTCATTTACAATTTTGCAACCAATCATATATAATTCACGTTTACAAATACATCTGAAACTCATATATTTGTCTGAATATAACATTTTCGTGGGGTGGCTAATTAGCCCAATTGGGTAATGATGGATTACCTTGATAAATTTTTTATGAAGCACATCTAGTTTATTAAGCGTATTCTGTTGTGCTCCACTCCAGATTGGGTTTAAATACGTTATATTTGATAGAATGTATGAGGAGTAGATTACGTATAACGTTTGACTATCAAAAAATGTTCTAAGTCGCCTTAGAATAAAAATGTAAGGAATAATTTTTTTTACTACCAAATTTATATGATCTTCCCATTTTAGTTTACTATCTAATATTAAACCTAAATAGTTAAATTATGGTACTACTTCAATACTTTTACTATTGTAAAAAAAGTTTTGGTTGGTGAAATTTTTATTTCCGAATAATATTATTTTAGTTTTTTTTATATTTAGTAAGAGACAATGTTTAACAAGCCATTCATCAATGATTTTAAAATCCTCTTCAATAGAATATTTAGTTTCAATTTCACTGTCTGTTGCATATTTCAAAACAATGTCATCCGCCCCTTTTAAGTTTAAATTAGCTATATCGTTTATATATATTTTAAACAAATCCGGCCCTAGAATAGAGCCTTGTGGAACCCCTTTTTTGATTGTTTTTGGTTTACTGAGAACTCCATTTATTTTAACTTTTTGTTTTCGATTGTCTAAATAACTTTTGAAAAAAGAAATTTGTTCTGTCGTGAAATTCATTTTAGCAAGTTTCAATAAAAGGATTTTGTGATCCACACAGTCAAACACTTTTTGTAAGTCAATAAAAACACATGCAACATTTTTTTTTGTCTAAATTTTTTGTTTTGAAGTCTGTTAGACTTAAACACGCAGCTGTTGTGTTAGAATTTTGCTCAAATCCATATTGTTCATTGTATCCAGCTAATGGTGTAGTGGTTAAGACACCGGCCTTTCATACGAAAGGTCTCGGGTTCAAACCCCAGCTGGGTCATATAAATTAATAAAAATAATATAGATTTTTCTTATAATATATAATTAGTAGAATATAATTAAACTAAAAATAAAGTATAATATATCTTATAAATTATAATTAATATCATATTGTAATAGCCATATAATAAAATAATAATAAAACCATAATTCTTGTATAAGATAATAGATGGCGTAGAATTAAAAAGAAACGTCTTTCTTGTACAATAGCTACAGCCGAGTAATCAACGGCTTAGTGAAATTAATGATTCACGAAACTGAAGCTTAGTCAAATATGAATAATAAATGACTTAGTGAATGCCCTATACTCCTCCCTGGAGTGGCAAGGAAAAAAAAATATTGTTCATTGTGCAGAATTTTATTATTTACAATGAATAAGTTTAAGCGATTTTTGATGACAATTTCAAAAATTTTTGATAATGCGCTTAGGACGGAAACAGGACGATAGTTTGACCGATTTGTTACTTCGCCATTTTTGAAAATAGGGGTAATAATAGCGTTTTTAAGAGAATCCGGGAAAGAGCTTGTTTGAAATGAAATATTTATGAATTTTACCAATACTGGATTTAATTGCTGAGCAAAAGGTTTTACGAATTTGGTGGAAATGCTGTCATACCCAGTGGCTGCACCCGATTTTAGCATATTAATAACCTTACTCACTTCTTCTATGTTTGTAGGTGTTAAATCAAAGTCATAAGTAATATTTTGTCTAAAGTTTTGAACATATTCACGATCTATTGAACCTGACGGACAATCTATCTCATCAGTGACATTTACAAAGTAATTATTAAAATTTTCGGCAATGTCAACATCTTTATCAAAGATTTCATTATTACATTTTATAATTTTAATGGTTGATTGAGAAAGAGGAAAACTTTTATTAAACATTATTTTTTTGTAAAGATTCCACAGTCTTTTGCTGTTTGTGGAGTCTTTTCCTATTTCGTCACAACAAAATTTCATTTTAGCCTGTTTTACTAATTTTTTAACATCAAGTTTGGATTGTTCGTACAAATTTTTCACATGCAAATCATTAGGATATTTTTTTTTAAATTTAAAATAGGAATCCCAAATTTTCATTTTAGCTAATATTTCATTTGTCATCCGTTCATGCTTTTTATTTTTATCTCTTACTGGTACATTTTTCATATTTTTTGTTATTAAACTAGTTAACTCATAAACTATTTCATTTAAATTATTGTAAGTATTAAGTTTAGACCATATCATGTCCTTAGTTATATTTTCGTAGTTTAAGACTGTTGATATTTATAATTATTTTATAAATTATATTTATATATTATATTCTCTAATATTGGCTTTTGATCCATACTTATAAAGAATAATTGGTGATCAGAGATAGTAGTGTCCAAAATATGGAAAAAATATTGATTTTTTATAATATCCGTAATAAAATGATCTATAACTGCTTGAGACGTGTTACCAAATCTAGTCGCATATTGCTCAGATATTTTATTGTAGATAACAAATCCGTTACTAAGTAGAGCATTGCAGTAAGTTTTAACATCACAAGAGTTGTGATTTAACATATTTAAGTTCATATCACCTACAATAATAGAATTCTTATATTTACTCGTATATTCATCAATTTTATTAATGAAATCAGTAACATGAGTTTCATGTGATCTGTAAACGGATACAATATTTATTCTTTGTTCCAGTAATTTAACTACCAGAATGTTTGATTTTGTAAATTCTTCCTCAAAAACTAATGCGCTACTTATTTTCTGATTTACAAAAATCGCAACACCACCATATGAATTTACTCTATTTGAGAAATATGCTACATATTTTGGTAGATTAAAGAAACTATTTTCATATTTATTTAGCCATATTTCCGATGTATTTCACATTTATAAGAGTTAATCAATAGTTCTAAATCGTATAGTTTATTTCGTAAACTTTGTATATTTAGATATATAATATTAAAGTTATTTTTATATTTAGAGTTAAAATCATTGTCTCCCATCCCTGTAAAATGATTTACTCTTATATTTTCATTAATGTCAATGTAATCAGCAGTTGTCATTTTGACAATGTAAAAAAAAATTGTTTTGTTGATTAATTTTTAAAGTGTTATATAATTAGAAATAATAATGTCAGAAAAAAATAGACACTTATTAAAATGAGAATAAGAGTTAATATTTAGAAAATATAAAAATTTGTTAAGTTCAATATAATAGGAAATTATAATTTTTTTAAAGCATAGTATATTGCAGGTTTTAAGTGAAGTAAATTTAATTTTAATATTAATATTATTGTAAAGTATAATAATGTAGTACATTAAAGTTTTAATTATAATTATTATTAATTTAAGTTTGCTATTATTTTTACAAAGTTTGATTTATGATTATATTTTATAATAATAAATTAGATATTATAATTTATATTTTATTATATACCGCACACGAGACGACAAAAATACTACTAAAAATTTTACTACAAACAATATTTTTACCATTCTTAATAAAACGCGTTTATTAATGTTAATAACTGTAAAATCATGTGTACAATTACTCGATTTTGTTTTTATTCTCTTTCTCGTTTAGCAACAAATTTCTTTATTAATTATTTTTGTTTCTTAAAAAATGTTTTCTTCTAATGAGATTAACATATCTGATTTAAAGAGTGTTGTACATATGAAAGGGGTATGCAAACTGTCGACGTTTGCAAATAGAAAAGAAAATCTTAATATTCTTTATATTAATATTCAAAGTCTTCGAAATAAACTCTACACTGTAGAATCACTAATTAATTCATACGACATATTACATTCATATTATTGTTTTAACTGAAATATGGATAATATAGAAAATCAATTTTATAATATTTCTAGATATATTCCTTATTTTCCAAATAGGTAAGAACCATACGGCGGTATTGCGATATAAGTTGGTGAATGTCTCAATTCAAATTATGTATGTAAACAGGAATTCAATAAAATAAATACTCTAATAGTAAATTTACCGGATCATAAAATAAACATTATTGGCATATATAGATCTCACGAGACATTTGTACCTGATTTCATACTCAAATTAAATAATATTACTGCACAATATAAGAATTCAATTATAAAAGGAGACATGAACATAAATTTGCTAGATATTAATAACCAATATATCATGGATTACACTAACACGCTGATTAGTAACGGATTCCTAATATATAACAAGATATCTGCTGAATACGCAACTAGAATAGGCAACACCACCTGTACTATAATTGACCATTTTATTACCGATCTAATAAATTACAAATACCAATTTTTGATTAGTGGTACTTCCCTGTCTGATCACGAAATGTTTGTTATTAACATTAATCTTAAACCAATAACTAAGAATAAAATATTTACTAAAACAATTTTGGATTATGACAAAATGGCAACGGATAACTTTTGGTCTAACATTAACCATTATTTGGAATTTGATAATTTTGTGTCAGATTTGCAAAATCTAATTATAAGAATCACAAAATTCGTTGCTGTGCGAAAAGAGAAAAATAAAGCAGCTTGGATGACAAAGGTATATTAGATAAAATTAATGTAAGATACTCTTATTATAAATATTCTAGGAAATATATAGGAAGTAGTCGTATTCTTGACCTATACAAAAATATGAAAGCCGAGGTAAACAAACTAATTTTACAAGCTAAGAAACATCATTTTTCTGAAGAAGTGCAACATGGCATCTCTAACGGCAAAAATATATGGAATTTCTATAATAAGATAATTTATAACACAGATTCACACAAACAAAGCACTAGTATTAAAGCTCTGATAAATAATAATATAATTTTAAGTAATGAGCATGATATAGCTGACAAAATGAATTCTTATTTTGTCAATGTGACTGACGCGCTAAATATCTCTACTAATCCAACATATTATATGTTTATTAATAGAATTCCCAGAAAAATCCACCATAGCTTTAGCTTATATCCAACCAACATTACAGAAATTGAACAAATTATTGGAAACTTAAACTCGTCTGCTGCCACTGGTTATGATAAGGTTTAAGTTAACCAGTTAGGTTTACTGGTTTAAGTTTAACGAACTTCGTGACAAATAATATAGATACTGCCAAATTTGTTGCTATCATTTCTCTGGATTTTCAAAAAGCATTCGATTGCGTAGATCATGAGTTCCTTTTATCGAAGATGCAAAATCTTAACTTTGATTCAAATTATATAATTTTTTTAAAAACATATTTAACTGGTAAGACTCAAAAATTAAAATAGGGTCTTCCATTAGTGAAACATTAATAATAAAAAAAAGGGGTCCCACAGGGTTCCATTCTAGGATCAGACCTATTCAAAATATATATTGACGATATATCACGGTTGGATCTTCTGGGATCTATCCAATTATATGCCGACGATGCTATATTAAAATATTCTACTACAACAGAAAATTCTCTCAAAGATTGTATTGAAAATGACTTTATTAAAACAGAAGAGTGGATTGCACACCATAGGTTGTTAAATATTAAAAAAACGAAAATTTTATTACTAGGTAATGGGTAGGAAAGTAAAATGGACAGATCATATTAATCAAATTATTGCGAAGATCACACCTTATTTTTTTTATTCTTTGTCGTATTGGAAAATATATTTCCAGAAATGCTTTATATTCTATATACTCGCTCTTCATACTATCGCATATAAATTATCTAAACCCAATATGGGGCGAACCAACAAATATTACATGAACTAGCATTAAAATCATGCACTTCTATCCTAATATGTATCCTACAAATAGATTATATTCAGAAAAATACATACGGTTTCATAATATTTGCAAACGAGAGCTTTATCTTACAGCATTCAAAATTATAAATAATAAAAGCACAATTTTATTCTTAACAGAATGATAAACATACACAATCATAACAAGTGAAACCGTCTAACTTTTATTTGCCATTATTTAGAACAAACCAACAAGAGAACAACTATTTGTTTAAAAGCTTGAAGTTATATAATGAATTTGCTGTAGACAGATTGAACTCAAACAGATTGATTCAATTGGCTTGTTCAAAATTGAAATAAATAAATACCTAAAAAGTAATTATTGATATCCTGTTAGTAAGTATAAGTGTGGAATGATTATATGATTCAATCAAGGAGAATGGAATAATGATAAAATCTATATGCATAATAATATTTTTTTCTTTTATTATTTTATTTTTATACCCTACACCTAAAGTATAGGGTATATTAGCTTTGGTATGAAGTTTGTAACCACCAAAAGGAAGCGAGTTAGATATGGACATGTACATATATTCTGAATCAGGCTCACCTCTTGAGTCGATTTAACGATGTCCGTCCGTCCGTTCGCACGATAACTCAGAAACTAGTAAAGCTATCTTGATGAAATTTATAGGTTACTAATTATGAAAGGAAGGCTAAGTTCGAATCTAGACAAAATCGCTCCATGGGTTCGGATTCTGGAAGCTACCGAATGATTCCGGAGCAAACGAGATTATCTCCAAAATCAACAAAGATATAACCTTTACATTTGGCAGAATGGTGTTCTTTCATGTTTGATTTAAGTCTCTGAAATTTGAGAGGATTTGGTCCATTTGGTTCGAACGAGCCCAAGAGCAAATGATATTATCTCCATAACCAACAAAGATAGAATTTTTGAATTTGGTACAGTGGTGTTCTTTCGTGTTTTATTTATGTTTCTGAAATTTGGGAGGATTTGGCTCATGGGTTCGGATCTTGGAAGCTTCCGAACGAGCCCCAGAGCAAACGAGTATATCTGTATCGAGTAACCAACAAAGATTGAACCTTTAGTTTTAGTACAAGGGTGTTATGTTTTCTTTTCTGTAAAGTTAGTAACTGACATTTGAAGGAATTTGAACCATGGGTTCGTATTTTGGAAGCTTCCGGACGAGCACAAGAGCAAACGAACATATCTCCAAAACTAACAAAAGTAGACCCTTTAAATTTAGTACAGTGGTGTTCTGGCATGTTTTCTTTATGTTCCTGAGATGGATTTGATGAATTGGAGTGGTAATTCGGGTACCTGACACACGGCTCCCAAGGGCTAACAAGCATATCTTCGAAATTAATAAATATAGAAACTTAAAATTTTTTACAAGGGTGTCAAGCATATCCCAAGAGGATTTTTCTTTTACGTTCCTGAAATTCGAGTTGAATAAATATAGAAAAGGGGAGAAGTTCAAGCAGCTGCCAAAAAATTTATAGATTTTTTATTTAATTCGAATTATTCAGGTGTACGGTATTAATAAGTCGGTTGCATCGACTTACTGTTACATTTACTTGTTTTTTTTATTTGTTAGTTTAGTATTTGCTTCTATAATTTAAAGTGAAATACTTTACAAGTTTTGTAATATATTTATCAAACATGTATAAAAGATCGATAACATCGAAAATTAATTTAATAAATTACTTAATTACTTGAAATGTAAATTTAGATTTAATTTTTTATTTCTTTTAGATTAAGGTTTTTTTTGGTATAATAAAATAAAAAAAAAAAAAATCCGGTTGTAATCGAACCGGTTTTCATGTGAATCTGAGACAAACAAACAAACAAACATACTTTCTGTTTTATATATTATACTACCAGGAATGCTCGGCGTTGTTCGGGTATACCAACTTTTGTTTTTGCTATAATATAATTTAATTAATATAGTTTAATTATTAATATGTATTTACGTACGCTGGTAGTTAATATTTTTAATTCTTTTTGTATTCAATAAATATTAGTTAATTACATTTAATTTATCTAGCCAATGGCAATAGTGTAGTGGTTAAGACACCGGCCTTTATTCGAAAGGTTTGGAGTTCAAATCGCGACTGGGTCATACAGATTAATATAGAATAATATAATTTTTTTTTATAATAGGTGTATATATCTTATAATTAATATTATATTAGTAATATATAATAAAATAATAAATTAATGCTTGTTTAAGATAAAGAAATCTCAATGTCCCCATGGTCTTGTGCAACAGCTACAGTAAAGTAATCAACGGCTTAGTAAAGTTAATGTTTCCGGAAACTGAAGGTTAGTTAAATATGAATAATAAATAACTTAGTGAAAGCCGCAAACTCCTTATATCATTGGGAAGAAAAAATAACAAAAACCTTTTTTTATTTTTTTTTTTAGCAAATCGAATAAGTAAAACGAATAATTAGATACAATTCGTTTACAAAAAATCTTTAAAGGAAACTGTATTTTATTTAGTCCACTATTAAGGCGAAGTAAGTTTTCACAATATATTTGCTAATACCGAAATATTAAATCACATTATTATAAAGATTTTCCGTTTATACCCGTACGATAGTATCAAGTTGTATAAATTATATCTTCTTTTGAAAACGGCAAACGATTATTGCTTTTATTAGCTTTAAAAGTATATATACAATAAATATATAGTTCTGGCATACGGTGTCTTAATTTACCGTTATGCGAAACTAAAATTTTGCAAAATCCTTTAACCCTTCTATCTTCTAAACGGTTTAAGTTGGAAACTTGAAATTTTGATAGAAGTTAGATCTTTGAAAATAAGTATGAGTCATTTCAGGAATTTTTTTTGTATCACCCCCCGTTTAGGCCCTGTAAGGGGTCAAAAACTGAAAATTTCCTATTTTTAAAGACCTATAACTTGAACAACTGTTAAAATTTTTTTGAAGTAATACACAAAAATTAAAGCTTCAACATTATACTTTTATTTCTGTTAACAACTTTTTTTAATAATATAGGGTTACTTTATAATTGACGAAAGTGTTACTTGGTTTTTTCAAATTTTCTAACAAATTTCTTTAACGAATTTTTTGCATTTTGTTTTACTCGATAATTTGAAATTGTTGAGGATATAATGCGTAGTACAAAAAAATGTAAATTAATAAACAACATAACGGTTGCTTGAAGAATTTTTATTTATATGATATTGATATACATACATACTTATATAATATCATGTTTATTTACATATCGTATATGTCACTGATGAATGAATGATAAGAGGATAGATGTATATTATATAGCGCCGTATTTACATACATATATGTATTTTATTGTACTTATAAAAAATTATTCTATGAATGGAAATATTTTTAAAGAAATATTGCAATGTATGGCGATATACTTATAACAATATAAATATACTATGTACGCATTAATATAATATAATATTTAAAATTATATTTACTATTTTGTACTTAGTAAATTTAATATACATTTACCGATTAGTAGTAAATGGTACTATAGAATATTTGAAAAAGTTTTGGATTGATAATCGTTATGTGGAAGGTTAATCTGCTTTTGAAGAATGTATAGTTCTAGAAATTATAAAATTCACCCAAATTATTTTAAAATACTGAAATATTAAAAAAAAAATATTGTAAGCAGAGTGACAAGCTGTGAACATACTAACGGTTCGTACGGGTATCTAAGAGTTGACAAAGGCAACTGTATTCTTCCTCGTTTTTATATGTGTTTGTACTAATTTTTTATTAAATACTGAACCAAATGTGAATGCATTTTCTAATAGAATTGATTGTATTTATAGTATTTTTAAAGATACGTACATTATGCATATAGTATTAACCAGAATATTTTTAAGGTACTCGTGTAGCAATGGGTTAACGAAGGTTAACAAAAAATTGTAACAGGCTTTTTAAGACCGTAAATTCATACTGCAAAATTGAACACAAATTGGAAATAAATTTTTTTTGACACACTATCATGCCAAATGGGTTATGTATCACGACAAAATTAATTGAATGCATTTCTGTGCTAAAATGCAACACTTGTGCAAATTTTCAACTCAATTGATCCAACCGTTTAACACGACGACAACAACAAAATTAAAAAACTTCACCGAGTCCTGGTGCCGAAAGCGGGTTAATAGATTGTAACCAAATTAACTAAGTGAGCTTTTGTGCCCCAAAACATGAAATTGCATTTGAATTATAAAGGACCATAATGCAATACACTTTTTGTTTTGTAAGTAATGTCAAGTTATGTTTTTATGAATTACCCTTTCAAACTCATTTTTCAAAAAAATTTTAAAAAATTTGCTCAGTTTAATAGATTGATAGATAGATTTACTCAGTTTTACTTAATAGATTGTGTTTATTATAAATACGCCAGCAATGTTTTTTTGGGTACCTTTTCAGAGAAAACGACTAGGCCGATTTACATGGTCATGGTAATTAAAAATGCATCATTAGAAAGAATGAGGAGAGAACAAAAATATGTTTCAACCTTTTTAAGCGGGGTGGTAGTTTAGGAAATACAGCTTATCAAAATATCGAGCCACATATGCATTTTTTTTAGACGACTTTCTATGTATTTACATATTAATTCTTTCTTTCTTTTTAGTACTTGCTTTTTATTAGTTCGTAAATCGTAGTTTATTTTTTGAGGTACGTAGGCACTTATTTATACTTCAGAATGTAAATATGTATTTTTGTTTCTCTCGCATATATTATGATTTAGTATTGTATTTTTACATTGAGTATAGCTGAATATAAATATGATTATACGAATATGATATGAGGGTGTAAACATTTTTAAATTTGATTGGATTGGTGGATTATATAATTTTAATTTTTAAAAATTTTGTTTGGAAGTTTTGTATGAAATAGATAGCACTTTTTTGTCAGTGCACTGATAAAAAAAATTATAAGTTCATTGAATTACATAGTTATAATAATAAACTAAATTCGTAATAGTTAAAATAAAATTATAATAGTTAACCATATAGTTAATTATATAATAAATAAAATTATAATAGTTAAATTTAGTGTGATTGTCAGGCATAATATATCTATGTAAATATGTAAGTACTATATAAAGTATACCTAGATTCAATGTGCAATGAATTTCAATTTTTGTTTTTGTTATTGGGATTTTATGTTTTTGATAATTACGTAAATGAAAAGTTTCAGAAGCTCTTTATATAATACATACATATATGTTGGTATGTTTTATATTTTGTAAATTTATAACATAAAATTTTTGGGGGGTGTTTTAAATCAAAATTACGATTTATGAATTTAATTTTTTGTATTGAAACAAACAATATCTATTTTTTCAACCACCAAATGCATATAAGTATGTATGTGATTTTATTTAAACATAAAACGTTTACTCAGAGGTGTGTGGGTACACATTAATAAAATTTGACAATATAATTTTTATATAAAAAAATCAGAAAATAAAATTTCTCAAAAAACTATATTCTATTTTGATTTACATAATATATATATGACTTATGCATGTATAATAAGAATAAAAAAAATTTTTTTTCTACTTCTTTTACGTATTATGTAAGTATGCGCTTTCGGCTTTAAATTTAAATTCCATGCTTAAACCAACAACAATAAATTTGAAACATTATAATAAATGTGAATGTATATGCATGTTTATATGCATGCATATTATATTTAGATTCAAATTAATAAGTTAAAAATTTTTAAGTTAAAAAAAAAATAGTGTAGCATAGTAGGAAAATGCATATACGTACATTGCATATGTAATTTGTAAAAACGACAATAAAAATTTTAGCGTACATAGATAATATCAATAATATGAGAGTAGAATTTGGAACTTACAATTTAAATAAGTACTAAATAGTAAATACAAATCAATATTTTATATAAAAAGCTTAATTTTAGTAAATATCGTAAAATCGATTCCTTTTTGACTGTTAAAGAATAAGTACATATGCATATATAAGTACTGTATTTACTGAATAATAGATAAATTTTTGCTATGTATGGGATGCATATTTGAGAGTTTTAGAATTGAAACATTTTTAAAGTAGGTCTTATATTAAATGCAAACTTTATGAGTTTCAGTTAAGAATTAATATGTAAATGCTATATATTATAATAATTTGAAATAATAATAAATTTTAGAGTTTATTTTATAATAAATTTATTTATGAGAATGAATAATATATAAATATGAATTTATGAATTGAAAAATTTTTAATACGTTTATATGCAATAAAAAATATTTATATTTTTCGTTCTGGAATTTTTTATATGTGACTCTCTTAATAATATACATATGTATGCTTGGCATAATATGTAGTCCTATTTTAAGGATTAGTTTTTAACAATTTAAAAGTTGTACTACTGTACTTTACTTTTTTTTTATAATTTTCTTTAAACTACTTATTTAGTTAAGTACTTTAGTTAAAGTACTTATTTGGTAATAATAATTTGCGGTTTACTAAAATGGTAGCCCGATTGTAACACCAAATCTATCCATGCACATCACGAACTCAGCCAACTTTTGGGTTTCGAAAAGAAACAAGATGTACACTACTTAGCTGTATTTTAATCTAGATATGCTCGATTTTCGAGCAGCGGTAAATACTAGTATTTTTAAAGATACGTACATTATGCATATAGTATCTACATATTTTAATGATATTTTTTATTACACAAATGCAAATTATATAGGTACACCATATGTAAGTATAATGCATTCCTGACATAATGATAGTTGTATGGAGATGCAGATATTTTGTGTTTTAATAACGGCTGAAAATATTAAGTTGTTAAAACTTGAACGCAATATTTTTAAAATATTTACTTATTTTCATTAATATTATATATTACAAATTTGCATTGAAAGGTTTTTATAGAATATCGAAAACAAAAAGTTTTGGAAGTAATTTTTTAATAATAATAACAATACAAAAAGTTGGGCAGAATATTTTTAATAAGTACTCTTGCGGAAATGGGTTAAAGAACTTTAACAAAAATTTTACACAGGCCTTCTTTAGAATCGTAAATTGATCCTACAAAATTGGACACAAGTGTCCAAAAGGAACCATTATTGTGGGACCCCACTCACAAAAATTATAAAAATAAAGGTATGAAGCAGATTGTATGGGTGGAAATAGTTAAAAAAGCCACTTTGTCACTTGTTGAAAAAGCCACAAAAGCCACTTTGCAGAATACGTTTTGTTTTTTTTTTCATTTTTGAGTCTTGTGCAAGCATATTCATTCATTAAAAGGTAATGATTTGCGACAACTATTCTCAAATTGTAATCATTCATTTTCTTCCAAATTTTTATTTTGTTTTCAAAATTTATAACTTAAAGATTAATTTTGAAAAAAAAATTATTGTTTGACAAAAATTTAGTCCACCTACCTTGTTTTATTTTTTATTATTATTTATTATCAAAAAAACGTAAATGACCGTTAAAAAAAAGTAAGAAATGTCAATATAAGTACACGAAAAAGAATGTAGAAAACGGCGGGGGGAAATAAGACCTAGAGCAATAAAGCCTAATAGGCCTTATTTCACTTTCGAATGAGAAAGAAAGCCTAATTCGCGGAATTTTGCGAACTTTATTTCTCATTCCAAAGTGAAATAAGGCCTAATTATTTTTTTAAAATAATGGAATTAAAGCCTAATTGTAATTTATTATTCCAATAATAACATTTTTTAATATTTTTCTATCATAATTTAATTCTCATATATTTCTTATTTAAGTAATAAAATGTTTTCTGTTTGTTGTAAGTGTAAGTGCGTGTAACTGTGTAAGTGCGTCAGTAGTCAGTGTTTCTTCATAATGAAATAAGTTCGACAAGTTACAAATTTAAAAATTTCGTTTAAATTCAACATTCAAACTTACTTCACTTGGTTG
Source organism: Poecilobothrus nobilitatus (assembly GCA_947095535.1). NCBI lineage: Eukaryota > Metazoa > Arthropoda > Insecta > Diptera > Dolichopodidae > Poecilobothrus > Poecilobothrus nobilitatus. Next base: position 257,013,016 of record OX352772.1, on the reverse strand, counting down.
GTTACAAAATCAGGATTACAGCTTTTTTTACAATATTTATAAATAATTTATAAAAAAGCTGATTTAACTCTGACTTTGAAGCCAACTCTAAAATCTCTCCTAATTACAAAGAATTTTTGAAATCATGGGAGAAAAAAATAATTTTTCAGCTTTCCATACAAAAGTATTAAATTTTAACTATTCTTTTTGAAATATAATAATAAATTTTGTGATAATTTAGACATTTTTATGAAAAACAAAAAAAAATTGTTTTGAAGGAATAAGGGTTGCTATCGCCGCGCCGGTTCGCCCGCGCCCGCGTTCTTGGCGCCGTTGTTGTGAACGGGCGCGGCAGCACAGATAGCAGTTCCTCCAAGGGAAGTGTGAAGGGAGTTGTGAAGGGATCGGCTAAGAGAAAGGCGAAGAGTGGCTCGAAAGGGAGGGCACGAAGGTAGTGTCTCGAAAGACAGGGCTGACCAGAATATAGAAAATTGTTTGAAACCTGTTAAAAATATTCAGATTTTGCAGTCAGCCACAAATTTGTAATTGGAATAATATAATAATAATATAATATTTCCAAAGTGAAATAAGACCTATAGGCTTTAATTCTCTTTGAAATGAGAAATAAGACCTACCGCGAAATTTTACGAATTAGGCCTTATTCCTCAACTCAAATGTGAAATAAGGCCTATTAGGTCGTAGTAGAAAACATTCTTTTCGGGCAAATAAAGTTTCTAAAAACTTAAGTTCACGAAAAAGTACACGAATTGAATATATAATTCATATATCTAACTCTTTCACACTTACACAGAATTTTCATATGAATTTTTGTTTCTGTTACTCGATTCTAAAAAGTTTAAGATTAAGCTGCAAAAAAAGTAATTGTCATAACATTATAAGTAATGTCAAGTTTTGATTAATTCATCTTTTTAGCTCATTTTTCAAAAAAAGTTTTAAAAATTTGCTTATTGGTTTCACGCTGTCTGTCCGTCTGTTTACAAAAATTTTACACTCTTTAATGAAGAGTAATGAAATTTTAACCACACTGATCTCTTAAAAAATGAATGTTAATTGAAGATATATTTTAATGCGATTCTTTTAAGAAATTTTATGTTATTATACACATACATCTTACATAGGTACACCTCATGTTAGTAATACTTTACTGACTGACAATTTTATAATAGTCGTATGGCAGGAGATTATTTCTGTTTTTAATAACTGCCGAAAAAGTTATGTTATTAAAACTTAAACACAATATTCTTGATACTTGTTTTTTTTTTTTATTGTGTATTAGATATTAAAAATTAGCATTGAAAGCTTTTTATGAAATAAAAAAAAAATATGGACAAAAGTAATAAGTTTTAGAAATATTTTTTACTTATTAATTTGAAACAAGTAAATGTAACCCTACACCTGAATAATTCCAATTAAATTAAAAAACTATAAGCCATAATTTTAAGATTATTAATATATTATCAGAGACTACATAGAGATGTCCAAATGGCAACAAAAAAGTTTAGATGTCGCTACAATATCGATTTTGAAATTTAGTCTCATTTTTCAACTTTTTTTTTAAAGTTTCTTAAAGCAAGTTTTGGTCTCGGATATTTTTTTTTTTCATATATGTACATAAATGAACTTTCGTATGATTGGTATGGATGATAGAAATAACAAGTAACATACATATATGAATATGATCATATGATATCAGATGACATATTATGATATACATGATCTGATCAGTATCTAATATAATTTTTATATTATATATGCATTATGCCATATTATGCATTTATATTACTTGAACCAGCTTGCCTACATGCTTATTAAATTGTGAAAGTGTGTGTGAATCAAAATTAAATATAAATAGAAATACACATAAATACTATCGGCACTTTTTATATATGTATTTCAATATGATTCAAAAATCAATACATATTTATATTTATATTTTGTTTTGTGTAAATGTAATTATGTTCCAATTTGATAATTTTTATGAATATGTACAGTATCCAGCAAATGTCATGCCACTTTTCTAATTGGAATAATTTTTAATTAAAAAAATGTTTAGAAGAATTTGAAAGCATTATTTTTTATTTCAGTTATTTTTATTTGATAGGTATATTATATTGTCTTCAAAAAATACCCACATATATATGTAGCTATACCGTTACCAATATAACAATATGAGTCATGAGATCAAAAAATAAAATAAAATCATAATACAAAAAATTTTGTACTTTGTTTGTTTGTTTGTTTTTCCCTGAAGTTATAAAGTTAAAAATATTATTAGAAAAAATTCGAACGCCAATATTATTTTATTGCTGTTCTATATATACTTTTTGTAGTTTATATATTTTTTTAAATTACCATTACTTTAGCTGGATACTGTATATTAAATCAGTTAAATCTAGTTAAATAAATAATGCAGTTAAATCAGATGATTTTCATAAAATAGATAACATTCATACCATCTGATACCATATAATATACGATATACCATTTCATACATTCAAAAAATTCTGCTTGTAGTAGTGAAATACTGAATGCATATGAATGATAACCTTGAAATGTTTTTTCTTGTTGTTTTTAGAAAAGTCAACATTATAAAATAATCTATTTTTATTTAATTTTTTTCTATATGAAATATTTAGCTAAATGTTCCATATTTTTTGTAAAGTGATATTTAGAATGTCTTCTTTATCATATTGAAAATTTACGTTTCTACTCGACATATTAAATATATATTTTCTCAAATATATTTTCCCATTTTTGCCTTATTTTTCTATTTTAAAAGTTATTTTGTCATCGCTTTGCTTTAAAAAGTTTAATAATCACAAGGATAAAAAAATTTTGTAAATGCATAAAATATATGAATGATCATTATACCCGTACGATAGGATCGGGTATAATAAAATTACTCCTCCGTTTGTAACACCTCGAAATAAGCGAGCTAGATATACCTTCAAAGGTATGGATCGGATCAGAAAAAAATTCTAAGACTTTTGAGCCATGTCCGTCCGTCCGTCCGTCCGTCAGCACGCTAACTCAAAAACTAAGAAAGCTAGAATCTTGAAATTTACACAAAATATTTTGGGAGTAATTTGTAGGTTCCCTATTTTTTTTGGTTGAGCTTGGACCAAGCCTTAGGGTAGCTCTCGAACACCTAACTTTTAGATCCCCACATTTTTTTTGAAATAGAGCTATGAAATTTTAACTACTGATAGATCTCACAAAAATATTAATTTTATTTTTACTAACTTTTTTTAGTAGCCCCACCCGTTACGGAGCTACAGCTCCCCAAAGGTTCAAAAAAGCTCTATATTTAAATTGTTATAGCACAAGTTGTATAAGGTATATCTTCATTTTGAAAACGCCAAACGATTACTACTTTTATTAGCTTTAAAAGTATATATACAATAAATATATATTTGTAGCATACGGTGTCTTAATTTACCGTTATGCGAAACTCAAATTTTGCAAAATCCTTTAACCCTTCTATCTTCTAAACGGTTTAAGTTGGAAACTTGAAATTTTGACAGAAGTTAGATCTTTGAAAATTAGTATGAGTCATTTCAGAAATTTTTTTTGTATCACCCCCCGTTTAGGAGCTGTAAGGGGTCAAAAACTGAAAATTTTCTATTTTTAAACACCTGTAACTTGAACACCTGTTAACATTTTTTTGAAGTAATACACAAAAATTAAAGCTCCAACATTATACTTTTATTTCTGTTAACAACTTTTTTTAATAATATAGGGTTACTTTATAATTGACGAAAGTGTTACTTGATTTTTTCAAATTTTCTAACAAATTTCTTTAACGAATTTTTTCCATTTTGTTTTACTCGATAATTTGAAATTGTTGAGGATATAATGCGTAGTACAAAAAAATGTAATTAAATAAACAACATAACGGTTGCTTGAAGAATTTTTATTATTATTTATATGATATTGATATATATACATACTTATATAATATCATGTTTATTTACATATCGTATATGTCACTAGTGAATGTATGATAAGAGTATAGATGTATATTATATAGCGCCGTATTTACATACATATATGTATTTTATTGTACTTATAAGAAATTATTCTGTCAATGGAATATTTAAATATAATATAATATAATATTTAAAATTATATTTACTGTTTTGTACTTAGTAAATTTAATATACATTTACCGCTTAGTATTAAATGGTACTATAGAATATTTGAAAAAGTTTTGGATTGATAATCGTTATGTGAAAGGTTAGAATCTGCTTTTGAAGAATGTACATATAAACATATAGTTTGAATATATGTACAACCCATAGTTCTAGAAATTATAAAATTCACCCAAATTATTTTAAAATACTAAAATATTAAAAAAATAATATTGTAAGCAGAGTGACAGGCTGTGAACATACTAACGGTTCGTACGGGTATCTAAGAGTTGACAAAGTCAACTGTATTCTTCCTCGTTTTACACCAGATTTTACAGAAGATTCTGGTTTTCGCTAAATTCTTTTAGCTATGACACAAACTAAATATTTCTGTGCTTTAAGATTTTTAAAACTAGCCAGTTTTAGCTGGCCCGTTTGAAAAAAAATTAGTACAAATTTTTGTATGAATTTGTACATCTCTATGTAGTCTCTGATATTATACTTTAGGTAAAAGGTATAAAAAAACACAAAATCAAGAATCTAAACTTTTAATAATCCAAAAGATCCATCAGTTCAGATGTTCGAGTTAGCATTGAAATTATTTTGCTTTTTAACGTTTAAAATATAATACCGTTCTTAATATAGGTACTTGTTTTTATACCCTACACCTAAGGTATAGGTTATATTAACTTTGGTATGCAGTTTGTAACCACCAAAAGGAAGCGAGTTAGCTATGGAAATGTATATATATTCTGAAGCAGGATCAACTCCTGACTCGATTTAACAATGTCCGTCCGTTCGCACGATAACTGAAAAACTGGTAAAACTATCTTGATGAAATTTATATAGTAGGTTACTAATTACGAAAGGAAGGATAAGCTCGAATCTGGACAAAATCGCTCAATGGGTTCTGATTCTGAAAGCTTCCGAATGATTTCAGAGCAAACGAGATTACTTCCAAAACCAACAAAGATAGAAACTTTAATACCCTGATTACAAATGTCCCCTCCTAGATATTTTGGGAAAAATTACGAAATTTGGTATTATGAATTCTCTCTCAGAATTGAAATTAAAAAGCTTTTTCACTATTCTTAAGCTTAGCTATTATGAATTCCGATGAAAATAAAATCAAAAGCTTTCGTATTTTTTGTATTACAAATTTCATCATAGTACGTTTTTTTTTGAAAATTGCTGCCAATGGAATTGTCATTCGTAGTGAAAATTTTTATATAAACATTATAGCGAAAATTATAAAAATATGTAAGTATTTGTTTTATTTTGCATTGTTAGCTTTTATTATTATTAAATACTATTTTGTTTTACTTCTTTAATATCAAAAGGTCTAGAATAACAACAAATAAAAACCAATACAAAAACTTGCTTGAGAAAGAAGTTTGTTTTCTTACAATTCCGACAAAAGCTTAATAAACTTTTTTAAAAATATTAGGAGCATTTTTTGTTCGTAGTTCATAATACAAACTGTACCGAATCTATTAGATCGGTTTGATCTATGGATTCGGATTTTGGAAGCTTCCGATTATTAGATTATTAGATCTTCCGAGATTATCTGAAAACCCAACAAAGATAAAACCTTTAAATTTGGTGCAATGGTATTCGTTCATTTTTGATTTAAGTCTGTAAAATTTGAGAGGATTTGGTCCATGGGTTCGGATGGAAGCTTCCGAACGCGGCACTGAGCAAATGATATTATCTCCAAAACCAACATAGATAGAACCTTTAAATTTGGTACAATAATGTTCTTCCTGTTTGATATATGTGTATGAAAATTGAGAGGATTTGGTCCATGGGTTCGGATTTTAGAAGCTTCCGAACGAGCCCCAGAGCAAACGAGATTATCTCCAAAACCAACAAAGATAAAACCTTTAAATTTGGTACAAGCGTATTCTGTCATGTTTTCCTTATGTCTCTGAAATTTGAGACGATTTGGGCAATGAGTTCAAATTTTGAACGCTTCCGAACGAGCCTCAGAGCAAACCAGTATATCTCCACAACGAACAAAGATAGAACCTTTAAATTTGGTACACTGATGTTGTTTTATGTTTTCTTTATGTCTCTGAAATTTGGAATGATTTAGTCCATAATTTCGAATTTTAGAAGTTTCAGAACAAGCCCCAGAGCAAACGAGATTATCTCCAAAATCTACTAAGATAGAACCTTTAAATTTGGTACAATGCTGTACTTCCATGTTTTATTTATGTTTCTGAAATTTAGGAGCATTTTGTCCATGGGTTCGTATCTTAGAAGCTTCCGAACAAGCCCCAGAGAAAACCAGTATATCTTCATAACCAACAAAGCTAGAACCTTTATTTTTAGTATAAGGGTGTTCTGTTATGTTTCCTTTTATGTAACTGACATTTGAGAGAATTTGAACCATGGCTTCGTATTTTTTTTTTTTCTTTATTATTTTTTTTTTGTTTATAATTTTATTTAGTACAAAGTAAACATATTTAAATTCTTGTTTTTTCCTTTTACCCTTTTTCCTTTCTTCATTTTCTTTTTGTACTTAAATTCTCGCGACCTTAGCATAGAGTTGTATGGCCTTGTAATTTGGATTGGGATTCAGAAAAAAAAATATTTTTAATGCATTTTTTGTTTCATTTATTATAAACTATTTTTATTTTACGTCTATAGGCTTAAGTACAGACACTTTTTGTTTAACAGTTATCCGTGTTAGATTAGCCACTGGTATAGGTAGAAATAATAAATATTCAAATTATAAAGAGGAATGCTTAAAAATTAAAGGAATAATAACAATAAAAAACAGCGATAATTTATGCCTACCACGTGCACTTGTTGTTTCAATAGCTCAAATTGAAAAATTTATTGAATATGAAAAAATTCGAAAAAATATAGGAAAACTTCAAACTTTAATAGCTCTAAAATTATTAAAAACATCAAAAATTCCATCTGAAGGTTGCAGAATTTGTGAATTGAATCAATTTCAAAAATTTTTACATAAGAGTAATGAAATTTTAACTACACTGATCTCTTAAAAAATGAATGTTGATTGAAGATATATTTTAATGCGATTCTTTTAAGAAATTTTATGTTATTATACACATATACATCTTACATAGGTACACCTTATGTTAGTAATACTTTACTGACTGAAAATTTTATAATAGTCGTATGGCAGGAGATTATTTCTGTTTTTAATAACTGCCGAAAAAGTTATGTTATTAAAACTTAAACACAATATTTTGATACTTGTTTTTTTTTTTTTATTGTGTATTAGATATTAAAAATTAGCATTGAAAGCTTTTTATGAAATAAAAAAAAAATATAGACAAAAGTAATAAGTTTTAGAAATATTTTTTACTTATTAATTTGAAACAAGTAAATGTAACCCTACACCTGAATAATTCCAATTAAATTAAAAAACTATAAGCCGTAATTTTAAGATTATTAATATATTATACTTTAGGTAAAAGGTATAAAAAAACACAAAATCAAGAATCTAAACTTTTAATAATCCAAAAGATCCATCAGTTCAGATGTTCGAGTTAGCATTGAAATTATTTTGCTTTTTAACGTTTAAAATATAATACCGTTCTTAATATAGGTACTTGTTTTTATACCCTACACCTAAGGTATAGGTTATATTAACTTTGATATGCAGTTTTTAACCACCAAAAGGAAGCGAGTTAGCTATGGAAATGTATATATATTCTGAAGCAGGATCAACTCCTGACTCGATTTAACAATGTCCGTCCGTTCGCACGATAACTGAAAAACTGGTAAAACTATCTTTATGAAATTTATATAGTAGGTTACTAATTACGAAAGGAAGGATAAGCTCGAATCTGGACAAAATCGCTCAATGGGTTCTGATTCTGAAAGCTTCCGAATGATTTCAGAGCAAACGAGATTACTTCCAAAACCAACAAAGATAGAAACTTTAATACCCTGATTACAAATGTCCCCTCCTAGATATTTTGGGAAAAATTACGAAATTTGGTATTATGAACTCTCCCTCAGAATTGAAATTAAAAAGCTTTTTCACTATTCTTAAGCTTAGCTATTATGAATTCCGATGAAAATAAAATCAAAAGCTTTCGTATTTTTTGTATTACAAATTTCATCATAGTACGTTTTTTTTTGAAAATTGCTGCGAATGGAATTGTCATTCGTAGTGAAAATTTTTATATAAACATTATAGCGAAAATTATAAAAATATGTAAGTATTTGTTTTATTTTGCATTGTTAGCTTTTATTATTATTAAATACTATTTTGTTTTACTTCTTTAATATCAAAAGGTCTAGAATAACAACAAATAAAAACCAATACAAAAACTTGCTTGAGAAAGAAGTTTGTTTTCTTACAATTCCGACAAAAGCTTAATAAACTTTTTTAAAAATATTAGGAGCATTTTTTGTTCGTAGTTCATAATACAAACTGTACCGAATCTATTAGATCAGTTTGATCTATGGATTCGGATTTTGGAAGCTTCCGATTATTAGATTATTAGATCTTCCGAGATTATCTGAAAACCCAACAAAGATAAAACCTTTAAATTTGGTGCAATGGTATTCGTTCATTTTTGATTTAAGTCTGTAAAATTTGAGAGGATTTGGTCCATGGGTTCGGATGGAAGCTTCCGAACGCGGCACTGAGCAAATGATATTATCTCCAAAACCAACATAGATAGAACCTTTAAATTTGGTACAATAATGTTCTTCCTGTTTGATATATGTGTATGAAAATTGAGAGGATTTGGTCCATGGGTTCGGATTTTAGAAGCTTCCGAACGAGCCCCAGAGCAAACTAGATTATCTCCAAAACCAACAAAGATAAAACCTTTAAATTTGGTACAAGCGTATTCTGTCATGTTTTCCTTATGTCTCTGAAATTTGAGAGGATTTGGGCAATGAGTTCGAATTTTGAACGCTTCCGAACGAGCCTCAGAGCAAACCAGTATATCTCCACAACGAACAAAGATAGAACCTTTAAATTTGGTACACTGATGTTGTTTTATGTTTTCTTTATGTCTCTGAAATTTGGAATGATTTAGTCCATAATTTCGAATTTTAGAAGTTTCAGAACAAGCCCCAGAGCAAACGAGATTATCTCCAAAATCTACTAAGATAGAACCTTTAAATTTGGTACAATGCTGTACTTCCATGTTTTATTTATGTTTCTGAAATTTAGGAGCATTTTGTCCATGGGTTCGTATCTTAGAAGCTTCCGAACAAGCCCCAGAGAAAACCAGTATATCTTCATTACCAACAAAGCTAGAACCTTTATTTTTAGTATAAGGGTGTTCTGTTATGTTTCCTTTTATGTAACTGACATTTGAGAGAATTTGAACCATGGCTTCGTATTTTTTTTTTTCTTTATTATTTTTTTTTTGTTTATAATTTTATTTAGTACAAAGTAAACATATTTAAATTCTTGTTTTTTCCTTTTTCCCTTTTTCCTTTCTTCATTTTCTTTTTGTACTTAAATTCTCGCGACCTTAGCATAGCCTTATAATGTATGGCCTTATAATTTGGATTGGGATTCAGAAAAAAAAAAATTTTTAATGCATTTTTTGTTTCATTTATTATAAACTATTTTTATTTTACGTCTATAGGCTTAAGCACAGACACTTTTTGTTTAACAGTTATCCGTGTTAGATTAGCCACTGGTATAGGTAGAAATAATAATTATTCAAATTATAAAGAGGAATGCTTAAAAATTAAAGGAATAATAACAATAAAAAACAGCGATAATTTATGCCTACCACGTGCACTTGTTGTTTCAATAGCTCAAATTGAAAAATTTATTGAATATGAAAAAATTCGAAAAAATATAGGAAAACTTCAAACTTTAATAGCTCTAAAATTATTAAAAACATCAAAAATTCCATCTGAAGGTTGCAGAATTTGTGAATTGAATCAATTTAAAAAATTTTTACATAAACACAAAATTGTTGTATATAAATATGGAACAATAATCATTACAATGTAATAACTTCGCTCACATCTGCTTTTTGCACAGCATTTTATTGTGAAAAATGTCATATTCCCTATTCTAAGAAAAATGAACATAGGTGTTCGAAAAGTTGCCCTTGGTGTCAAAACTCACCAGCTTCTTCAATTAATGTTAAAAATATTTTATGTATGCAGTGCAATCGCGCATTTCGTGGTCAATCATGTTTTGAAAATCATAAGGCTTCCAGTTCAAAAAATAGAAGCATCTGTGAAGAAATTAGGAAATGCAAATCTTGTTTTAAAGTTCATAAAAGTTCTAGGACTCATATATGTGGTGAATATTTTTGTAAAATTTGCTATAATCATGTCCCTGAAAACCATAAATGCTTCATTTAGCAAGACAAAACAAAAGTAAATTTTGAAAACTGCATTTACGTATTTTATGATTTAGAAACAAAACAAGAAGAAATTAACTCTACAAATATAAAAGAACATGTTGCAAGTTTATGTGTGGCTCAACTGAGATGCTTTAAATGTATTAACATTGATTCTCTATACTTCTGTGGAAAATGTAAATTAAGAGAAAGAATTTTTAAAACAAAAAATGTGATAGAGGATTTCATGGAATTTATTTTAAAATTAAGAAAGGAATTTAAAAAGACTGTCATAATTGCTCATAATGGACAGACGTTTGACCATCAGTTTATTTTGAATTATATACTCAATAAAACTGTACTTGAACCAAAGTTAATTATGCGAGGTACAAAAATTATTGTTATGATAATTGATAATATTAAATTTATTGATTCTATGAACTACTTTCCTATGGCCTTGGCAAAATTACCAAAAGCTTTTAATTTATTGATTAATTTGAAAAAGGGTTATTTTCCACATCTATTGAATAAATTGGAAAATTACATTGCCTCACTTCCAGCAATTAAATACTATAACTCTAATACAATGAAAGCAGATGAGCGTAATAAATTTTTAATGTGGTATGAACAAAATAGAAACTCAGAATGGAGAAAAATATTTTAGAGCACTGTAAAAATTATGTTGAAATCCTAACTAAAGCATGTCAGGTTTTCAGAAATTTTTTTTTAGAAGAATGTAATATGGAACCGTTTTTAGAAGCAACAACAATAGCTTCCGCGTATAATCTTGAATATAGAAGAAACTTTCTCAAATCGAATACTATAGGTATTATACCAAGAAAAGGGTATAGGATGGCAGACAATCAGTCAAAAATTGCGTTGCAATGGCTTATTTGGGAAAAAGATTTGAGAAAACTTGATTTGAAATGTTCATTTAATGGAAAAGAAAAACAAATTGGAAATGTTATGGTCGATGGATTCTGATTATTTGATGTATAGCATCCCTAATCCAGCTAATTGGTTCTCCATTTTCAGGTACGGATTTAATTACAAATTTTATTTTATGACCGTTCATATTAAACCGTTTAAAAAATGTTGAATTCTCGCTTTCTATTATGTAAGGCGTTATAGTTTCGGTAAGAAACCTTTATAAAATAATTTTTTTCGACATTTTCTTTGTACGAAGATGTTAAATGCTTGAATAACAGAATAATATTAAATTTTCAATACAGATTCATTCTCTTAAATTAAAATGACTCTTTAATAAATTTTAGTTATTTTAATTAGAATCCCATCTTAATCCTATCTTAATATGTATATAGAAAATGCTATGCAACATTGTAATTTTCAAACTATAATGTAATTTAAAACTTACCTTAAAGATATAAATTGTAATCAAATGACACTATAATAAATTATATTTCATTAATAATTAGATTCTCATCTTATACGTATTTTAATTAGAAAACACTATTATAACTTTGTAATCAAACGGCAATTTAATAAATTACCCTTTTTCTGCATAAAAAATATTAACAACATTGTAATCAACTGACATTTTTGATAGATTTACCTTTTCACTTAGAAAATATTTGCAAGAGTGTCACTAGCTCTAAAGTTTTTATTTTGTTATAATATTACTCGAAATTCGTATATAAATACATCGAGATTTTATAAAAATATCAGTTTAATTTGAGCAAGCAAGATGGCACAGGAATTTGATAAAGTTTACGTGTTGGATGACATAACCATTCAGGTGCAAATTCCTACAAAAAAGAAAAAGATGACGAAAATGCCACTTTATCATGACCAGCAACAACAACAACAACAGCAACAGCAACATCATCAACAAGAGAAACAACAACAACACTCATTTTATCAGCCACCAGAGCAAATTGAACATTTGCTGGCGCATCATTTTGCATATCAGAAAACAACATCAAATTCCATTCAAAAAAAATACCTTTAAAAAAGTTTTTAAAGGTTTAAGATATGGAGCCAATTAGGCTCTATAAAATACATAAAATTAAAAAAATAAACACCGTTTACGATGAAAAATGGGTCTTCGAGACCCTAAATAATATTATATTTATACCGCAACAAAAAGTTGCGGTATTTGAAGATAATGATTCGAAAATCGAAAAAAATTCTTATATCCTCGTAAAGAATTATGTTGTTATATTAAGAATTTTATATAAAGAATTTGCTCAATAAAAATTTTTATTTCAAATAAATTTTGTACTGTTCTAAATTTATTTTCATTTTTCAGATGTTAGGATTTTATTTTATTTTTCAGATGTCAGGATTTTATTTTATTTTTCAGATGTTAGAATTTTATTTTATTTCCAGATGTTAATATTTTATTTTATTTTTCAGATGTTAGCAAGTTTTTCAGATCCTTATTAAAGTTTTATTTTACAGATAATAAATAATATTTGTTGAATTTATCCATGTGTTATGTTTTTCGTCAAACCCAAGCCATTTAACAAAAACTTTATTGCCTTTTTCTTTAAAATTTTCTCGACAAGATATACCTTTGGGTGTTTAACAGAAGTGAGTTCCTCCTCATAAAATCCACCAAATATTAAATCATTTTTATAATCAATCAGCTGATATGTTATCGGATAGGTACTGTTTACTTTGATAATTTTAAAAATTTCAGTAGACCAATTCGGTTGATAGCCTTTTTCAAAAGTTTTTTCGTATTTGCATATTCTAACATAGTCTCCAACTTCATGCAATTTCTTTATGCAATTTCGTAACATGTTTTTTTTTTTCTTCTTTTTTATAAAGGAGGTCTTTTCTTTTTTCTCCTTTTTTATACAGGAGGTGGGAATCTTCCAAAGACACCAAGAATTTCCCCCTTGGTAGTGTCAGATTCTTACTGACTAAACCCACCTCCCCCTTTAGCCAATATAATGATATGAAACCCTTACCTGCGAACGCAGCATATTGGCTAGGGAGTAGGGATAGGAAAGGATAGGAAATGGATACGGAAACATTGAATTGGGAGTGGGACTGTAAGGAAACAATGAATCCGCCTATTATTGTTACTATTTTGCTAACAGTGACTAAAGCCGTCACAACAGTTACAACATGTAATAGTAGTATATAGTAACTAACATGAGGTAATTATTGAAGACAACCCCCACTGCCACTGTAGCGGTTACTATTATTGGTATTAATATTCTTATTAATATTATTATTACTTTACTACAGAGTCAGCGCCATCAGTGGATTACAACGTGCAGCAGTATATAACACCTTACTTGCATGATATAACCAAAGATAGCTATTAATATTTTTACTATTATTATAGTATTATAATTATTGTTATTATTACTATTACTTTTATTATTATTATTATTACTATTATTATTATTACTATTATTATTTTTATTGTTATTATTGTTATTATTTTACTACAAAGTCAGCGCCATCAGTGGATTACAACGTTTAGTAGTATATAACACCTTACTTGCATGATATAACCAAAGATGGCTCCACTGTAGCAGCTATTATTATTATTACTATTATTATTATTGTTATTATTACTATTGCTATTATTATTATTAATATTATTAATGTTATTATTACTACTATTAATTATATGATATACATTGTTACGATATAAAAATACTACATATTTTTTATTTATCCGGGATTTGAACCCAAGACCCTTCGATTGGAAGGTTGGCGACTGAACCACTGCGCCATGAGCTAGATAAAGTTTTTCTTTACACGTTTTTATATATTTATTATGTACATTTGATTCAGCACTTTTATTATGTATCATTACAGCATATATATGATGTATATGATATGAATGTGTATTATAAAGGGCAAACCAGTGTGTTCCCGGATCAAAAATTCCCTTAAAATATTTGTTTGTAAATTTGTTACATTTTAAAACACTAATTATTTCTAAAGTGTTCATGACTCAAACTGACTCAAATCATACACTCTACTTATTTCATTAATGTAGTTCATTAAAAACTCCTTTTTTATTTTTTCATTTGTTATAATAACATCAAATTTTTCTAGTACTTGACTTAATTCTTTATTAATTTTATTATTATGTACAGTTCCGAATTTCAAAATTTTCATTTATAATTTCTTTTGTTGGAAATTTGTAAGTAAACTCTTTTACAAATTTTTTACAAGGTTCTTTAATTCCAACTAAACAAATATCTTTTACAAATACAGTATTTTTATCATCACAACAAAACTTCACATTCACAAGTGCACCATCTTGTCGAATATTCAATAATACATGTTTCAGTATTCTATTTATAGATTTGTAAATATATTTCGATTTTTATCAATTAGTATGCTTGCATCAAATTCTTCATAAACATTAGCAGTTAGTGTAGATGTAAGTGGTTTTGATAGCCTTGCCTCAATTCTAATTGTACCCTTGTTTAGTAAATCTTCACATATTTCATTTCTAGATGCATCTGGAGTTATATCAAAAGGTAGTATAAAAAATCCATTACTAAACATAGACTTTGTTATCTGATGACCTTTATTATTGTGGTAAATTCCAGTTCCTGAAAAAAGCGTACTGTATGCTCTTGTACAGCAATTATTCTCATCTGAAAAACTGGTTTCAATTGCTGAATTAGATATTTGAACACCATTTATGGTTACCACAAGTTGCGAAATATCAAAATGTTTAAAATTGTATGGTTTTTTTTTATCTTTTACCAGAGTAACCCACATTTTCTGTCATATAAAAAATTATTGTGTTTGGCAACTGTCCAATAAAAACATTATCAAGTGATATTGATGAGCTGTTCATTGGAATTGTAAAACTTTTTACTTCTACGCGTTTATAATTATATTTAGCATTGTATTTCCCAAGAACAGCATTGTGTGCTGACAGCACGCTTGAATTAACGATAACATGTCTCATAAATAAATAGCGTGGCTTCTATAATTTTGAATTGTGATTCATCAGAATCGTCTGCAAAAAGAAAAAAATCTGGTTTTTCAAGTGTTAAAACTATACGAATGTCAACATTATTTATAAGTAGAGTAGGTTGATTAAACATATCTACGTGTAGTTTACCCATAAGTTCCACTACACTGCTATTATGATACAATTTTTCGCGCTCTTTTGATCCATTATTATCACATTTAGCTATATTTGCTTTATCTAAAATCCATCCTGCACATTTTAAATGAGTTGCAGCAGCATCTGTACCATAATTTAATAAAGATTCAATATAAGCTCTATAGTGATAATTTCCATCAGATGGTGTTATATTTTTGCCATTTAATTGAACATTACATTGTTTTGTTAAAGAATGTAAAATGTTATTAACTACACTTGGTTGTGTTATTGTTTTTCCATCAGCAGTTTTAGCATTATTCCAATGCAGTCCATCTTTCTTTAAGATCTGTATTTTTAATCTCAAATATGTAGAAGACAAATCTCTATATGTATCGCCATGACCCAGTGAAACAAATTCAATAGTTAAAAGGCTGTCTAAAGAAGCAATAGCATTGTAGCAAACTTCTTCAGATCCTAAAATGCTAGACTAAATTTCATACACTCAATCATAATTAATTAAAAATATCTTTTTGTTTCTTTTTGTTATTATCTTTGCGTCGTTTTGACGTAAAATAGTTTAAATTTTTAATGAATGGTCTTTTTATAGCTTTTATAGCTTTTCGTTTTCTTTTATCAGAACCATACATTTCATTCAGTTTTCGTACGGCACCACGTCGTATATTTTTAACAATCTCTTTAGTACGATCTTGCATAACTTCTTTTACATTTGCACCAGATGCAACATCAGATAAAGCATTGTTACCAGAGTTAATAACCTCTTTTTTCAAAATATCAGCGCCTGAAGTAAATAATGGTTTCAAATATCTAAAAAGTCCCCCAAAAAAGCTTCCCAATCCACGACCTCTTTGAAAAGATACGGTTGAATGTAATAAAGGGCCGATATCATCAAGTCCTCTACCAGATTGAATTAAATAATTTTTATAGTATACTCTCTCCATAATGAATAAAATAAAATAATATATAGTTTTCTAAAATCGCTTTTATTTATACTTTTTTAAAATGTAATACAATTTTTGTTGGAATTGAACTATTAGAAAAGTTTATTTTGTATCCATATTTATCACATAAAAGTAATGAAATGTTATTAAATGATTTCTCCACATTGCAATATTGAATATTACTGAATTCTTTTACAGTATCAGTAAAAGCATTTTGTATGTTAACAGATCTTAAACACCTTACATCTTTATCACCTAGTTTTTGCGGTTCAATTATGTCTGTGATAAAAAAAAACATATCTGGTTTAATAATGGGAATCAATTGTACACTATCTATAAAAGTTTTGAAAGTTTTTATTATACGTGATTTATATTTTTTAAAATCTGTAACTTTCGAAAATACTTGATTGAAACATGTTGTCAAAAGCCTTCGAGGGTATAAGCGTAATTTGCTCTTATTTTTATATCTATTTTAGGCCTATTAACACATATTGTAGTGTAACTTATATTTTTAGGCATCTCCTCACCTTTTGTTGATTGATGATTAAAAGTTCCCAAAATCAACTGTCGTTCAACTTCTTTTCTTGGAAACCTATTAAGTGGGCATATATTTTGAATTAGTGTTGGTAATAGAAAAACTTTCCAGTCGCATATCATTTGTTTTTCTATGTATGGAATATATGATATTCCAACTCCTATCATATTTTTCTGCATATCTTTAATAAATATTTGAGTACTTTTTTCCCATTCTTCACCATACACATTTGGAACGAAATCATTAACATACATTTCTGAAATACCGACTTTCCACCTTGAATCACACATGTATTTATTCATTTTATTTGTAAAAGAAGATAATGAATTTTCTGGATAATAGTTCATAGATGAGTCACTGAGCAAAGTGACATAATAATCATCATTTACTTGTATGTTGTCCATGAGCTTGCGGATTTATTTTTACGAATTGGAAAATTAAGTTCTGTTTGAGTATTACTTGCTGCTGACCTTAAAACAGGTCCTGATGAATTATTCAACTCTTTGCTATTTATAGTTTTTTCTTTTTTCGTTGGTGGGCTTGGGCTATCTAAAGGAACAGTTATAATGTCTCCTGTATCAGTTTCAAAAATTTGTACATTTTGATTTCTAATTGATTTTCTTTTTCTAAGACGTTCTCCAACTGAAGCAGCTGACAATGCTTTTGTTAAAACATTTTTCTGAATTTCATTATCAAATACTTCGTCATCAGCTTCTTTTTCATATACTTCTTCTTCTTCAGGAACAACTTGTATTCCAACATTCTTATATTCAGAAAAATGCGATTGAGTTTTCGTATATAGATGATTTATGGAGTTTTCGCATTGGTTTTATGCACTAAATAAAATTTATTTATTTATTTATTTATTACTTAATTCAAGTATTTACATATTACATTTAGATAATTATACTTAATCTAAAATTAATATTAAAGTTATACAAAGCAAAATTTATTTTATAAAAAAAAAAATGTATATTTACTTATATTTAATATTTCACAAAATTTTTACAACAAAAATAGTGAAGAACAAATATGGAATTATTTTGAATAGTGATTTTTTGATCACATATTTACTCATGTTTATATTTATTATAGTTTTGTATTGATTCACATTTATCAACATTCTATTAATCGGCTCATATTTGCCGTAATTAGTCCTATGATATCTAATCGAAAATTTGTTTTCGGACCTGAAACGTTTTCGTTCGCGTGTTGATTGAGTTAATTAAGATGTTGTTAATGTAGTGTGAATCTATATAGTTATGAAATACCTGAGTAATAAAAACAATACCCATGACTGTTGGTCTGCATTCTAAGTTATTCATGTCGAGTAATTTGAGACGATTGACATATGGAGGCAATATAAGGGGATCAGCCCAATTTAGGTTTCTTATGGCGAACATTAGAGAATTTCTTTGTATTGCTTCAATTTTAACAATATGTTGTTGATAGTGTGGAGACCAGACCTGATTTGCATACTCCAGAATAGGACGAACTAAAGTCGTTTAAAGAGATTTTATAATATATGGGTCATTTAATTCTCTAGACCATCTTTTTACAAAACCTAGCATTGAGTTTGCTTTACAAATGATCTTGCTAATATGTGTATTAAAAATAAGTTTATAATCAAAAGTTACACCAAGATCATTAAATTCAGTGACTCTTTTTATTATGTTGTTATTAAAAGTGTTGTGATTAAGTTTAGGGAACGCGTAAATGAAATGACGGCACATTTATCAATGTTTAAAATAAGGTTGTTACATTTATACCAGTTCATAAAGTTATTAAGATCTTTTTGGAAAGAGTCTGCATCATTCATTGAGGACACTTCTTTAAAGATTTTCATGTCATCCGCGTAAATTTTTATGGAACTGTTCTGAATAATCTTAGTAACATCATTTATTGAGATAATAAAGAACAACGGTCCAAGATAACTACCCTGTGGTACTCCAGAATTAGCAACAAAAGATGCTGAAATTGCTGTTCTGAAAAGAACACTATAGCTACGGTTATTTAAGTATGAATCTTAATCTTAATTCTTTTTTATACCTTCGTAATTGGGTTGTTGCTTTTTTACTCAGATTACAATTACCTTTTAAAATATTTAAAGAGATTTTGCAAAATGTTTTTATTACTTCAGGGTCACAGTGGTTTATAATTACTTTTTGGAATTTTGGTTCAGAGGTGTTTAATAGGTATAATATATGTCGACTGGTCTTCAAACGTTTCATATTCCCCTCCAAATTGTTTTAATTGATCTCTCGTACAATAACACAAACCTTTTCCAAATATATCACTTTTTAATCGAAATATATCATTAACGTCTTGAGTAAGATCTATTAATATGTAGCCATATGGGACTGACGTCACAGCATTATATACTTTTTCAAATGCTTTAATTTGATTGGGATATATTTGGCGAGCTAGAGGTAATATCTGCGAATTATCTCTTGGATTTTTAAAAAGTACTAAATATTTACAGTTAAGTGTAATATCTCTTGAAAATTTACCCTGGTGAGAACATTTTGTGTTACAAATATTACAGATAAATTTCTATGATTTGATCCGCTAGTGAATAAATCAATCATCATTAAAATCTTAAATATTGTTAGTATACTCTACATGTTTGATATATTTTGGAACGGCATTTTTGTCTGAATTACACCAAATTATTCTATTAATATGTGGTTGAATATTTTCTTTTTTATATTTTATTAAATTATGAATAAAAGTGGTTTTACCACAGCATGATGGACCCGCCACCACCATAGTAAATGGATGAAATAGCATAGTTGTATTAGTTAAAAATTAACTCTGCTAACCTATATTTATATGAAAAGCTCTTTTCCCGAAGTGAATATAAATGTAAATTTAGTTATTCTATGGAACATTCTTCCATAAACCTTCGACATGGTTAAACAAGTTCTCATAGTTGACCTACAATTTTTACAAGGAAATGAAAGGCAATATTTCCTAAAAGAGAAAAAGGAAGTTTAATTTCAACTTTGTATCATTTCAAAGCACCGTATCCCGCAGAAGAACTTAGTCAGGATATGAAATATAATAACCAGTATTGCGAAAATAAAATAAATGGACTTAGATGAAATAACGGTTTAGTTGAACATTTAGATGTAAAATGTATATTAAAACACTATTTAGAGTCAGCTGAAAAAATTTATGTTAAAGGAGAACAAAAAAAACTTTTTCTTCAAAAGTACATTGACAGTGTTAAAATAGAAGATCTAAGCAGAAACTTGCAGTCATTGGAAAAGGTTGATAACTTTAAAGCAAATTGTCCTATACACTTATCAAACAACAATTTTAGATGTGCTGTTAAAAATTGCTATAATATATATATGTATCTTTTAAAGGAAAACATGTTATATTAAGATTTTCAATTTTCATACTTGCACGATATGAATTGAAATAACAAAACTAAAAAAGTTCACTTTAACATTAAACAAAAAATTCACGTTATGCATGTATAGGAGTATGCTTACAGATCAGCACGGAAAGGTCATTGGGAAGAATACGCACGTGATAGAAGTACATTTCAAAGACGTATAAAAAAAGTTGGTCCCACTATTTCTGCAATTTTAACATCTGATCATCGTAAAAAAATGTTTCAACTTAGATTTAAATAAAAATATAATAATAAAAGAATTTAAAAATAAAAATAAATGTCTTTTATTTTTATCTTATGTTTTTAAATTAGATAGCATTTAGCCTATCATTTAACTCATTTTTGAATTATATTTTATTCTATTTGCGTATAAAACAAAAAGCAAGTTTTAATTTCGTATTCTTTTAAAACAAGAATGTTAAAGAAATTTATTTAAGTTTTTTTTTTTTTTTTTTTTTTTTTTTTATTTATTAGTTTTGTGTAAGTAAAACTTTTTTGTTTGACAATAATAATTCATTTAAAACATTTTATATAATAAAGATTTAAAAAAAAAAAAAAAATTTTCATAAAAAACATAAATATAACAATAATAATTCATTAACAAAAATTTTATATAACAAAGACTTAAAAATTTTCATGCACAAATTTAACAAGTAATTTATAAAAACAATTAATATTTCTTTCTCCTTTGATGTTATTTGGTAGACCGTTGAACATTTGCAGACCCCTATACATTAATGAGTTTTGCGTTGTCACTTTGTTGAACCTTGATACTCTAAAATTTTCTCCTCCCCGAAGGTTATAAGGTTGGCAGTCACTCACTCTCTGTAAATTTCTTGTCAGGTAAGATGGCAGCATGTTGTACTTTAATTTAAATATGAAAAGGAGTACTCTAAAGTACACTCTTTGCCTAACATTCATCCAACATAATGTTTGTAACATTTGGTTTATTGGTGTTAGCGAGCTACTTTTTAGTATTAATCTCATAGCCTTATTTTGGAGAATCTGCATTCTTGAGAATTGTTCTAAGGAACATGAAAAGATTATCGTAACACAATAGTCAAAATGAGGCAAGATCAATGCGTTGTACAATATTTTTGCTGTTGCTTTTGAAATACCATTCCTAATTCTTCTCATGAATCCAATCTTCTTAGATATTTTGTTACATATGTTATTCAGATGCTGATCAAATTTCAGTTTGTTGTCAATTATTATTCCCAAATATTTAATATCTTGAACAACTTCGATTGTATCATTATTAATTCGAATGTCAATAGCTGCATTCCTCAGGTTCACGCCCATGCATTTGGTTTTTGATGTATTTAACTTCAGTTTGTTCATATCTAGCCATTTACTCAGCTCCTCCAGATCAGCATTTAGATTTGCAACAATATTTTGGACATTTTTCCCACTAATATACACCAAACAATCATCCGCAAACAACGCTATACGACAAAATTTTAAGACACGTACAATATCATTGATATAAATTAAAAACAAAATTACGCCTAAAACAGATCCTTGCGGAACTCCAAGATCCACAGCCCTCCTGCTCGACAAACTTCCATTAACCCGCGTAATCTGTGTTCTACCAGAAAGGTACGATTGAAACCACTTCAGTTCAGTACCACGCACACCATAAGCTTTAAGTTTACTTAGTAAGATCTTTCTATCTAACGTTTCAAAGGCACGTTTGAAGTCTAGAAACACAGCTACAACACAATCGCCAGCGTCCGCTAATTTTTTCCATTCAAACGTAACCTAATTTAGGGCAGTTTCACACGAGTAACCTTTACGAAATCCTGATTGTTCCACTACAAACATGCTATTTGATTCCATATATTTTTCCAATTGTTCAGCCACAACTTTTTCTAGTAGTTTTTCATGTAAAGAAAGCATATTAATTGGACGCATATTTTCTGCTTTTTTGCTGTTCTTAATTTTCGGTACTGGAATAACCATAGACTCTTTCCAAGAGTCTGGAACGATACCATTCTGTAATGACTTGTTTATAATTGTCACTAACACAGGACCAAGTATATCAAATGCAAGTCTTACTTTTTTTTTTTTTTTTACTCTTAAAAACAACAAGTTTTTTAATTTCATTTCCTTCAAATGCAAAATTTTTTTCTTATCAATTTTAAAGATGCTCTGTAGATTTAAAAATAAAAAATATTTTCTGTATTTTATTTTTATATAAGAAATTTTCTTAATACATTTATATGTGCGCCTAGTATTTAAACTGCAGTTATACAATTTTGTATATTAAGGGCCGACCCAATTTCAAATTGCTTAACACTTGACTTCCTACTATACAACCATTTGGAACTTATAAGTTAACAACCCACACTTAAAACCTAACTTAAAATCTCAACCAAAATAAATTTTTGGCTTATAGTAACCAAGATAAATAAAATCTATTGTTCAGTTCATTAACCCTGCCTGACAACTTACACAATATCAACAACCTTCACTTCTTATTATAAAACTATTTGGAACTTATAAGTTAACAACCCAAACATACAACCTAACTTAAAACCTAAACCAAATTTTTGGCTTATTGTAACCAAGATATATAAAATCAATTGTTCAGTTCATTAACCCTGCCTGACAACTTACACAATATCAACAACCTTCACTTTCTATTATAAAACAATTTGGAACTTATAAGTTATCAACCCACACATACAACCTAACTTAAAACCTAAACCAAAACAATCAAAACAAGTTCTTGACCTACTAACCAAGCATAAGCTACATTAACCCCATCAATCAAAATGTAGGTCAGCATGTCGTGAGATATGGGTTGATTTTTTCCCATCCCAAATGCAGGATTACCTACTAATGTCATTTACAAATAAAGTATTTTTATCATCACAACAACACTTCACATCGACAAGTGCACAGGACGATGACATCTTGTCAAATATTCAAATACATGTTTCAGTATTCTATTTATAGATTTGTAAATATATTTCGATTTTTATCAATTTGTATGTTTGCATCAAATTCCCCATCAACAATAGTAGTTAGTGTAGATGTATGTGGTTTTGATAGCCTTGCCTCAATTCTAACTGTACCCGGGTTTAGCAAATCTTTACATACTTCATTTCCAGATGCATCTGGAGTTAAATCAAAAGCTAGTATAAAAAATCCATTACTAAACATAGATTTTGTTAACTGATGAACTTTATCATTGTGATAAATTCCAGTTCCTGCAAAAAGTGTACTGTATGCTCTTGTACAGCAATTATGTTCATCTGAAAAACTGGTTTCAATTGCTGAATTAGGTATTTGAACACTATTTACTTTTAACAAAAATTGTGAAATATCAAAATGTTTAAAATTGTATGGGTTTTTTGATCTTTTTCCAGAGTAACCCACATTTTCTGTAATACAAAAAATCATTGTTTTTGCAACTGTCCAATAGAAACATTATCAAGTGGTATAGAATTGTAATCATTTGGAATTGTAAAACTTTTTACTTCAACGCGTTTATAATTATGTTTAGCATTGGACTTCCCAAGAAGAGCTTTGTGTGCTAACTGCACGCTTGGATTAACAGTAATATGTCTCATAAATAGCGTGGCTTCTATAATTTTAAATTGTGATTCATCAGATTCGTCTACAAAAAGATAAAAATCTGGTTTTTCAAGTCTTAAAACTATACGAATATCAACATTATTTATAAGTAGAATAGGTAAATGAAACATATCTAAGTGTAGTTTATCCATAAGTTCCACTACACTGCTATTATGATACAATTTTTCGCGCTCTTTTGATCCATTATTATCACATTTAGCTATATTTGCTTTATCTAAAATCCATCCTGCGCATTCTAAATGAGTTGTAGCAGCATCTGTATCATAATTTAATAATGATTCAATATAAGCTCTATAGTGATAATTTCCATCAGATGGTGTTATATTTTTGCCATTGAATTGAACATTACATTGTTTTATTAAAGAATGTAAAATGTTATTAACTACACTTGGTTGTATTATTGTTTTTCCATCAGCAGTTTTATCATTATTCAAATGTGTTCCATCTTTCTTTAAGATCTGTACTTTTAATCTCAAATATGTAGAAGACAAATCTCTATATGTATCGCCATGATCCAGTGAAACAAATTCAATAGTCGATCCAACTCAGATTTCATACACTCAATCATAATTAATTTAAAAGTTTTTTGTTTCTTTTTGTTATTATCTTTGCGTCGTTTTGACGTAAAATAGTTTAAATTTTTTATGAATGGTCTTTTTATAGCTTTTATAGCTTTTCGTTTTCTTTTATCAGAACCATACATTTCATTCAGTTTTCGTACGGCACCACGTCGTATATTTTTAACAATCTCTTTAGTACGATCTTGCATAACTTCTTTTACATTTGCACCAGATGCAACATCAAATAAAGCATTGTTACCAGAGTTAATAACCTCTTTTTAAAAAATATCAGCGCCTGAAGTAAATAATGGTTTCAAATATCTAAAAAGTCCCCCAAAAAAGCTTCCCAATCCACGACCTCTTTGAAAAGATACGGTTGAATGTAATAAAGGGCCGACATCATCAAGTCCTGTACCGGATTGAATTAAATAATACTTATAGTATACTCTCTCCATAATGAATAAAATATGGTTTTGTAAAATCGATTTTATTTGTACTTTTTTAAAATGTAATACAATTTTTGTTGGAATTGAACTATTGGAAAAGTTTATTTTGTATCCATATTTATTACATAAAAGTCATGAAATGTTATTAAATGATTTCTCCACATGTATGTTAATAGATCTTAAAAATTTTACATCTTTATCACCTAGTTTTTGCGGTTCAATTATGTCTGTTATAAAAAAAAACATATCTGGTTTAATAATTGGAATCAATTGTGTACTATCTATAAAAGTTTTGAAAGTTTTTATTATACGTGATTTATATTTTTTAAAATCTGTAACTTTCGAAGATACTTGATTGAAACATGTTGTCAAAAGCCTTCGAGGGTATAAGCGTAATTTGCTCTTATTATACCCTACACCTAAAGTATAGGATATATTAACTTTGGTATGGTGTTTGTAACCACCAAAAGGAAGCGAGTTAGATATGGTCATGTATATATATTCTGAATCAGGATCACCTCCTGAGTCGATTTAACGATGTCCGCCCGTCCGTCCGTCCGTCCGTTCGCACGTTAACTCAAAAACTAATAAAGCTATCTTGATGAAATTTATATAGTATGTTACTAATTACGAAAGGAAGGTTCAGTTCGAATCTGGACAAAATCAATCCATGGGTTTGGATTCTGGAAGCTTCCGAATGATTCCAGAGCAAACGAGATTATCTCTAAAATCAACAATGATAGAACCTTTATTTTTGGTACAAGAGTGTGCTGTTATGTTTCATTTTCTATAAAATTGGAAACTGACATTTGAAATAATTAGAACCATGGATTCGTATTTTGGAAGCTTCCGAACGATCCACAGAGCAAACGAGATTATCTCCAAAACCAACAAAGATAGAACCTTTATATTTTTTACAATGATGTTCCTTCCCGTTTGATTTATGTCTCTGAAATTTAAGAGGATATGGTCCATGGGTTTGGATTTTGGAAGCTTCCGAACGAGCCCCAGAGCAAAAGAGATTATCTCCAAAATCAACAAAGATAGAACCTTTAAATTTTGTACAATAATGTTCCTTCCAATGATTTATCTCTCTGAAATTTAAGAGGATTTGGTCAATGGGTTTGGATTTTGGAAGCTTCCGAACGAGCACCAGAGCAAATGAGATTGTCTCCAAAACCAACTAAGATATAACCTTTAAATTTGGCAGAGTGGTGTTCTTTCATGTTTTATTTAAGTCTCTAAAATTTGAGAGGATTTGGTCCATGGGTTCGGATTTTGGAAGCTTCCGAACGAGTCTCAGAGCAAAGTTTTGAAGGCTTCTATTACACGTGATTTATATTTTTTAAAATCTGTAAATTTAAAAGATACTTGATTGAAACATGTTGTCAAAAGTCCTTCGAGGGTATAAGCGTAATTTGCTCTTATTTTTATTTCTATTTTAGGCTTAGTAACACATATTGTGGTGTAACTTAAATTTTTAGGCATCTCCTCAGCTTTTATTGGTTGTGTATAATGAACTTCATCGTTTATAAAATTAAAAATTCCCCAAATCAACTGTCGTTCAACTTCTTTTCTTGTAAACCTATTAAGTGGGCGTATATTTTGAATTAGTGTTGGTAGTAGAAAAACTTTCCAGTCGCATATCATTTGTTTTTCTATGTATGGAATATATGATGTTCCTATCATATCTTTCTGCATACCTTTAATAAATATTTGAGTAGTTTTTTCCCATTCTTCACCATACACATTTGGAACGAAATCATTAGCATACATTTCTGAATTACCGACTTTCCAACTTGAATCACACATGTATTTATTCATTTTATTTGTAAAAGATGATAATGAATTTTCTGGATAATAGTTCATAGATGAATCACTGAGTAAAGTGACATAAAATTCATCATTTACTTGTATGTTGTCCATGAGCTTGCGGATTTATTCTTACTAATTGGAAAATTAAGTTCTGTTTGAGTATTACCTACTGCTGACCTTAAAACACGCCTTGATGAATTATTCAACTCTTTGCTATTTATAGTTTTTGCTTTTTTCGTTGGTGGGCTTGGGTTATCTAAAGGAACGGTTATAATGTCTCCTGTATCAGTTTCAAAAATTTATACATTTTGATTTCTAATTGATCTTCTTTTTCTAAGACGTTCTCCAACTGAAGCAGCTGACAATGCTTTTGTTAAAACATTTTCCTGAATTTCATCGTCAAATAGGTCGTCATCAGCTTCTTCTTCTTCAGGAACAACTTCTATTCCTACATTCTTATATTCAGGAAAATGTGATTGAGCTTCCGCATCTATATATTATAATTATTTTAAATAGATTTTGTATAAATACCATTTTTGAATGTCCGTAAGATGTTTATTTACCAATATTTTTTTTATATTTTTATCCAACTCATTAAGTTCAAAGTCCGCATTTTGCTTCATTTTCTCATAAATCTCAGGTTTTAAAATTATCGTTTTATTAAACATTGTATTATTCATTTTATAAAATTTCCTATTATCCCTGATAGTACTGCACCAAGAAGTGTAGGTAAAAATCCACCACGTTGAATATTGATTTTCTTTTGCTATTTATAGATTTTTTCCGATTCTTTCATCAAATATGTGAAGTTAATTCTTTTTTATACTTTCGTAATTGGGTTGTTGCTTTTTTACTCAGATTACAATTACCTTTTAAAATATTTAAAGAGATTTCGCAAAATGTTTTTATTACTTCAGGGTCACAGTGTTTTATAATTACTTTCTGGAATTTTGGTTCAGAGGGTTTAAATAGGTACAATATATGTCGACTGGTCTTCAAACTTTTCATATTCCTCCCCAAATTTTTCTAATTGATCTCTAGTACAATAACACAAACCTTTTCCAAATATATCACTTCTTAATCGAAATATATCATTAACGTCTTGAGTAAGACCGGTATGGTTCTGACGTCACATCATTATATACTTTTTCAAATGCTTTAATTTGATTGGGATATATTTGGCGAGCTAGAGGTAATATCTGCGATTTATCTCTTGGATTTGTGAAAAGTACTAAATATTTACATTTAAGTGAAATATCTCTTGAAAATTTACCCTGGTGAAAAACATTTTGTGTTACAAATATTACAGATAAATTTCTATGATGTGATCCTCTAGTAAATAAATCACATACATACTTATCATGAAAAGTTAACATCACAATTATCATCGATAATAATTAACAAAGGTTTTTGATTATCATTAAAATCTGGAATAGGGTTACTTTATTCTATATCTTTAATATATTTTGGAACGGCATTTTTGTCTGAATTACACCAAAGTATTCTAGTAATATGTATTTGTGTATGTTCTTTTTTATATTTTATTAAATTATGAATAAAAGTGGTTTTACCACAGCATGATGGACCCGCCACCATCATAGTAAATAGGTGAAACAGCATAGTTGTATTAGTTAAACATTAACTCTGCTAACATATATTTACTCTTTTCCCGAAGTGAATATAAATGTAAATTTACTTATTCTATGGAACATTCTTCCATAAACCTTCGACTATTTTTACAAGGAAATGAAAAGCAATATTTCCTAAAAAAGAAAAAGGAAGTTTAATTCCAACTTTGTATCACTTCAAAGCACCGTACCCCGCAGAAGAACTTAGTCAGGATATGAAATATAATAACCAGTATTGCGAAAATCAAATAAATGGACTTAAATGGAATAACGGTTTAGTTGAATATTTAGATGTAAAATGTATATTAAAACACTATTTAGAGTCAGCTGAAAAAATTTATGTTAAAGGAGAACAAAAAAAAATTTTTCTTCAAAAGTACATTGACAGTGTTAAAATAGAAGATCGAAGCAGACACTTGCAGTCAATGCAAAAGGTTGATAACTTTAAATCAAATTGTACTATACACTTATCAAACAACAATTTCAGATGTGCTGTTAAAAATTGCTATAATGTATATATTATAATGTATACTATTTCTATAATTTCTATATTTCTGCAATTTTAACATCTGATCATCGTTAAAAAAATGTTTCAACTTAGATTTAAATAAAAATATAATAATAAAAGATTTTAAACATAAAAATAAATATCTTTTATTTTTATCTTATGTTTTTAAAATAGATACCATCATTTAGCCTATCTTTGAATTATTTTTTATTCCATACAAAAACAAAAAAAGTTATAACTAATAAACATAAATGCATATCAAGAGTAGTTTATCGAGAGAGAGTTGTATCAAGAGTAGTTTATCTAGATCTTTTAGTAGAGAGAGTTTATCTTTAGTTTAATCAGTTCCATATTTTTGATTTGCTGTTTGTTTTCTTTTTATTCATATTTTTTGAACATTCTTAATTAAAAAATAAAAAAATATCTTACACGACATGCATTCAGTTAATTAATAACTTTCGTTTTCTCTTTTCTTCTATAAATTCTTAAAGTAGAAAAACACAAATATGTATCTATTCAGAAGAGACCATATTTTTATATAAGCATGCTTTTATAAAGAACAAGTTTTTTATTTTCATTTCCTTCAAATGGAAATGTTTTTTCTTATCAATTTTAAAGATACTATGTAGATTTAAAAATAAAAAAATTTTTTCTGTTTTTTATTTTCATATAAGAAATTTTCTTACTACTTTTATATGTGCTCCTAGTATTTATACCTCAGTTATACAATTTTGTTTATTAAGGACCGACCCTACTTTAAATTGCTTAACACTTGACTTCCTACTACACAACTATTTGGAACTTATAAGTTAACAACCCACACATACAACTTAACTTAAAACCTCAACCAAAATAAATTTTTGGCTTATAATAACCAAGATACATAAAATCAATTGTTCAGTTCATTAACCCTGCCTGACAACTTACACAATATCAACAATCTTCACTTCCTACTATAAAACTATTTAGAACTTATAAGCTAAGAACCCACATATACAACCTAACTTAAAACCTAAACCTAAACAATCAAAACAAGTTCTTAACCTACTAACCAAGCATGACCTACATTAAACCCATAAATCAAAATGTACGTCATCATGTCGTACGATATGGGTAAATTTTTTTTCCATCCCAAAGTGCAGAGTTACCTACAGCTAACAAACATATCTTCGATATTAATAAAGATAAAAACTTGAAATTTTGTACAAGTGTGTTACAGGATGCCTTTTTTACGTTCCTGAAATTCAAGTTGAATAAGGAAGAAAAGGGAATAAGTTTAAGCAGCTGCCAAAAACCTTATGGATTTTTAAATTGATTGGAATTATTGAGGTGTAGGGTATTAATAAGTTGGTTGCATCGACTTACTGTTACCTTTACTTGTTTTAATTTGAATTAGTATATACTATCAATAAAATATAAATACATTTTCAAATTTGTTTAACAATGTTATCATTAACCCGTATAATCTACAAATCACTATTAATTTATTTACATGTATCCAATTAGTTTGTCCATCGATTTGCCCAAACAATTGTCTGAGCGAAAAAATATGTTGCAATCCAGAATGCTTAGGATGCAGAAGCACAACAAATCAATGTATAAGTTGTAAACATTTCGTAGAGGATGGTAAATGTACTAAAAATTGTAAGCCATCATTTTTAAAGGTAAATATGTTTATTTGAAGATATCTCAATTTTTATTCTCCATCCTATTAACTTTTCAGTATTCAAATCGAAGTTGCATTACTACCGAAGAATGCTATTCAAAACAGAAATATCAAAATGAACAAATTCAAATGGCCGCAGTATCTGAAGAGGCTTGTGTAATTGATTGTCCGCATGGTTATAAAAAACTTAATATTAAAGCAGAAAATATAGCTGTTGGTCGATATTGTGAAAAATGCAAAAAAGGTGATTGTGAAGTGCAATGCACTGGAGCATCTATTGATAGCATCGCCGACGCAAAAAAATTCCGAGGATGCTCTAATGTTACGACAGATTTAATCATTAATTTACGTCAAGGTGGAAGTAAGTAGATCTTATTGATATTTCACTATATATTTATAAAAAGAAAATATTTTAAATTTATATTATAATAGTGACAAATTTATAATTATATTAAAATAGTAACAAATGTATTAAAAATGAGTCATTCGGCATGCCTATGTTTTTTATTTTAACCGGTAATTCAAAGAGATTATTAAATTAAATATAAAATTTTAACAGTGATAGTTTTATAAAAAAATTTTAGCAAACATTTATGGTATATAGCTAAAAAAATAAGTTATGAGTTATTTGAAGGTATCAAAAACAAAAATTTAATCACAAAGCTCTTGTGTTTTGGGTGCTTGTGCCTCCAAAGCAAGGAAAGCTGACTAGGTTATCAATAGAAATCCTATTATTTTTTACTTCTATTTGTAAGGGTCCGTTATAATTTGCTTGTACCGGAGCTTTAACCATGATATTTTCAATGAACACATAAGTACTTTTAGATAAAGGCTCCATGTCGAAAACTTTTTTCTTTTGAGTGATCAGAGCCTTAAACTGGTTTTAAAATTGTACAGAAGTTTCTAGAGTTATTTATGAAATTATGTTCCGACGAAGGTGTGAAAATTTATATGGTAGTCAAATTCCAGACCCAGTGGTGATTCCCTTTTAGCTCTTCACTTTCTCTTTGATCAGCGACAATTGCACCATACTCAATTGAACTAGATTGGAATGTTCTGTAAATAACATATTCATGTAAATCTGACCTATAATGTCTAATTATCTACCCTACCGACAAAGGGAATACTGATACGTTTTTATTTGATAGCATTCGTTAATATTTAAGTTAAAATTTTTATTTTTTTGTTTTGTAATTTTTATGACTTTAATCGTTTATTATTTATTTTATTTTTTGTTGTTGTTCCTTCTTTTTTAAAATTTCTAAATTGACTTTTTAATTTGCTTTTTATTTATATTTTTGTTTTATGATTTTATTATTAATTTTTTTTAATAATTTTTTTTGTTTTTGTAAATCCTTTTGATTTTGTTAAATTTATTATTTTATTTAAAAAATGTTTTTGATTTAATTTAACGAATGTTTAGAATTTATTTGAACTTGTTCTTTTTTGGACTTTATTTTAATTTGAAACCTTTTTATCAACTAGTTTTTTAATGTTTAAAATTAAAGTGTAATTATTATATTCATTAAATTTCTCTATTTCACACGCATTAAAAGTTTTGGTTAACTGGAGATGAAGTTGCTAATTATATTGCCACTAGTCTTGACTATTGGTAACCAATATTGAATATTGGTTTCAAATTTAAATAGAAAATTGAATAAACTAATTGTAGAAAATCCATTATATAATAAAAAACCTGAACCTAAGTTTATAGATAATTTTGTGATTAATCAATCAACTCAAAATTTCAGTGTAGAAGAATTAAATTTTTTAAATACAAGTTTAAAATTTTCCATAAAACCTAAGGTCTTTCAACTAGTTGATTCAATTGTAGATATTGAGACATCCATTAAGTATAAGACAAAAAACGTCCAGCAACAAATCAGAAATAAGATAAAAGAAATTCTGCCTATTAATAATAAAACTATACCATACAATTCAGATAAAAAATATTTTGAGATTATTAAAAGCTTAAATGAAAAAGATTATTTTTATTTAAATGCTGACAAAGGTAATAAAATAGTAATCATAGATAAACAGGATTATGATGAAAGAGTTCTAAATATAATCAGGGAAGGTCCATATATTGAAATTAAAAAGGACCCATTACCAAAAATGTTGAAGGAAACACATGAATTTTTAAAAACTATCACTGATTCGGTCAACTATAGAACTAAGATGGCACTAATAGTTTCAAATCATATTGTCCTTACTTTATATTGTTTACCAAAAATTCATAAAGTAGGCAAGAAAATGAGACCTATTTTCTCCAATGTTAATGCTCCAACCAACAAAATAGCGAAATGGTTGGTAAATGAAATGAAGAATCTACCATCTTTTGAAAGTCTTTCTGTCATAAACTCATATGAATTCGTAGATAAAATAAAGGAAGTTAAAATTGAAGACGATGAAATTATGATTTCATTTCACATTGAATCACTCTTCCCGTCAATTCCAGTATCCGATGTATTATGTTTTTATGGAAACTATTTACACATTTTTTTTTCAATTTCAGAACCAAATTTTTTTTCAATTTCAAAACAAATTTTATAAAATTCAACACGGCACCAGCATGGGAAATCCTTTTTCTCCGTTTATTGCTGAAATATTTATGGCTGAGTTTGAGATAAATTTAATGAAATTAAATGAATTTAATGAATTTGAAATTTAATTTAATGAAATTACATTTACTCCCTAAAATTTGGTTAAGGTATATGGACGATATTTTCGCCATTGTCAAAAAAACAGAGTATCTAAACATTTTAAATATTATCAATCGGCAATATACAACCATTAATTTTATATATGAATTGGAAAAAGACAATACACCACAATTTTTAGACTTGCACCTGAAGAGAAATGGGAAGAAAATTAATTTCGGTATATATCATAAACCAGCATCAACTATGAGATATATAACTTCAGATTCTTACTGTTCAATTTATCACAAACATGCCAGTTTCCATTAAATGGTACATCATTTATGTAAATTACCTTCATCTATTAATAATTTCAAAACAGAATATAATTACATAAAAGAAATTGCTAATGTTAATGGTTACCCAGAAACATTAGTTGACGAATTAATTGCAATACATTCTAAACGCAATAAGAAAAATAATATGACAACACTATTTCGACAAAATTTAAATATACAAAACAATTTACAAAGAAAAAGGGTTTCTTTCAATTATATTCCCCAGGATAAATAAAACAGGTATATATAAAATTTCATGTAATTGGTGCAATATAAATTATTATAGAAAAATAGGTGATAGATTTAAAGAACATTTAAGTTATATAAGGAATGGCCAACATAAAAAATCTAGAATATCAATACATGCATATGACAAACTACATCTTAATCTTAATTCATATGAACTTACTCTAATTAAACATATTAGGAACCCCGCAAAATTAGATGCATACGAAATTTTTTACATTAATAAAGACAACAACAACATGAATGCAGACAAAGGGAATACTTATACGTTTTTATTTAATAGCATTCGTTAATATTTAAGTTTATTTTTTCGTTTTGTAATTTTGTATGACTTTAATCGTTTATTATTTATTTTATTTTTTGTTGTTGTTCCTTCTTTTTTAAAATTTCTAAATTGACTTTTTAATTTGCTTTGCTCGAAATGCATCCAAAATATAATTAATAATTTTTTAAATATAATAAAAGAATGATAAATATAAATTTAAAATAATTTTGTGTTGTTTTTATTATTTATTATTTTTGTTATCTGTTATTATTTAAAAATTATTAAAAAATAGGTAGAATCAATAAGGTGATAAAAATAAAAATTAAATATCAGTTGAGATGTATTCTACTAGAATTAATATTATACTAATTAAAAGTTTGTCTATTTTCTATTAAAATATGAAAGTAACAGGTTTATGATCGTTGTAAACTGTTTTCCTGCTTGATGATACAAGTGTTGAATTAGAATAAAAATAGTTTTGATGAAATGGCGAAATCAATTGATATTGTCAACAATAAAGTAAGCAATTTAAACAAATCCAAGGATCCTAAGCTGCATGATGCATGATCAATATCCTAATTATATGTCATACAAGGATTAAATTTCAAATGATTCAATTTAAATATCTAATTATCTTAAAGACTTCTTCCCCAGAAATTATTTTACCTCTTCGTTTGTCATTAATGAATCAAACTTTAATCATTTAGACGATTTTCCAAGATTTTCCAGGATCAGAATCTTCGTTCTTATTATATTAAAGTATTGTGCTGATTCTTTATCAAATCCTATTTCATATTTATTTAATAAATCTTTTGTTTCTGACGTGTTTCCCACTCTATGGAAATAATCTTATGTACGAGCAGTTCATAAAAAGTATTCAAAAAGTAATGTATCGAATTATTGGCATATTGCCAAGCTTTCTAGCCTACCTAAATGGTTTTAGCTTATGGTGTTTGATTCAATTTATGATTATTGTTCTGAATTTATAGTAAATAATCAACATAGTTTTGTGGAAAAGAGATCAACTGTAACTAACCTTATCGAAACGGCTTAAGCTATTTTCAGCCATGGAAGCCGGTTACTAAACCTATATGGTTTGCACTGATTTAAGTAAGACATTTGATTCTTCTTCTTCACAGTGTCATTCTTTATAAATTAAAAAATATGGTTTCCCATATTTCTTAATTAAGTGGATTGATTCGTACTTAAGCAATAGAAGCTGTAGAGTTCTTTTCAGAACAGTACTTTCAGCATCTTTTCTTGCAAATTCGGGAGTGCCACAAGGAAGTTTAAGACGACTGTCGTTTATCGTTTTAATAAATGATGTTACTAAGATTATTCGGAACAGTACCATAATAATTTACTCAGATGATATGAACATTTTCAAAGATGTTCGCTCAATAAATGATGCAAAACTCTTTTCAAAAAGAAATAAATAACTTCTTGAAATGGTGTAAGTGCAATATTCTAATTTTAAATATTGATAAATGTTCCGTTGTGTTTGTTGTTGATATTGTGCAATATTCTAATTTACCCGTTCTGATAATCTGATTAATAACAATTACACTTTTGAGAATAACGTAATAAAACAAGTTGTTCTATTTAATGATCTTAGTGTAGCTTTTGGTTATAAACTTATATTTAATTTAATTTTCGTATTAAGAAGATCATTAGTAAAGCAAACTCAGTGCTAGGATTTATTAAAAAATGGTCGATAGAATTTAAGGACCCATTCGTCAAAAAATCTCACTATACGACTTTAGTTCGTCCTACTCTGCAATATGCAAACCAAGTCTGATCGCCATACTACTTTCAACATATTGTTAGAATTGAAGCAACA
Organism: Poecilobothrus nobilitatus; assembly: GCA_947095535.1. Classification (NCBI taxonomy): domain Eukaryota; kingdom Metazoa; phylum Arthropoda; class Insecta; order Diptera; family Dolichopodidae; genus Poecilobothrus; species Poecilobothrus nobilitatus. Next base: position 256,977,071 of record OX352772.1, on the reverse strand, counting down.
CAAAGATATATTCTTAGATTTGCTTTAAGAAATCTTAATTGAACTAATCCATTAATATTGCCTCATTTTGTTGATCAACTGAAATCAAATCCATTGACATGAATACTTTAAAATCCAAAAGAACTGTGATGGGTATTATTTTTAATATTCAAGTATTTCATAATCATATAGATTCACAATACATTAATAATATATTACAAAATTCAATCAACAGAAGAACACGGTTTATTTTATTTTTTTATTTTATTTTATTAAACAAAACCAAAACAAGGTCGTTACAAAAAAAATTCTTAAATTAATGCTTATAATTAAAATTAAACAAAACAATGACTTAAAACTAAATTTATAATAACTTAAATCATAAAAAAAGTTAATTTATTATTATTATTATTATTGTTATCATGAATTTTTTATTCAAACTACAATAACAACTTCATTTTAACAAAAAAAATTGAAATATGATATTTGTACAGATATGTACATACATATAATGACAATCAATTCAACATTTTATGTAAAAAAATGTAAATAAATATCTTATTATTACGTCGAAGTAAAATTAAAAAAAAAATGAATTTTTTTAATTAAAATGTACAAAAAAAAAATGATCTACATAAAAAACATTAGTTGTATTATAATGCAATACAATAAATGTGCTATTTTTAAAATTAAAAAAAAAAATTTTTTTTTGCTTAAGTAAGAATTAATTGTCTAAGGTCATTAAATTGGAAAAATGCAGTGTACAATGTGTTTGAAAGTATTTCTGGAGATAGATGTAGAATAGAGATGACTAATTTTGTTAAAACTAGTACAATATCTATTGATGGGTTCATTTCTACCGTACTCTGTATTATGTTTGAAGTCCATTAAAAATTTAGTATTTCTAGTTTGCCTAACACTATCGTTAAGTCTAAATTTGTTATTAAGAGATTGGATAGAAATACTATTATTCAAAATATCAAAAGTAAAGCATGATGACAATAGTTGTCTACGTAAAGATAAAGAAAGCAAGTTTAATGAATTAAGTCTTGTAGTGTAACTAGGTAGATTAGCAAAATCAAAAGGGTTATATTGATTCCTTAATGCAAATAAAAGAAATTGCTTTTGAACTGATTCGATTCTATTGGAATGAACTGCAAAGGCTGGATCCCACACAATGTTACCGTATTCTAAGATAGATCGAACTAGGGAACAATAAAGAGATTAAGTCACAGCTAAGTTGCTAAATTCTTTAGCTCTTCTCTTAATGAAACTTAACATTTTATTAGCCTTTGAAACTATTAGATCATATTGAAAATTATAATTAAGTTTATTATCGAGAAGAATTCCTAGTTTAGGTCCGAAAATACTTTTTCCCTTAGATTTCATATGGCAAATACGAGCAGATTAATAGAATTTTGATAAATGTGAATCAATACAAAATAACAATAAAGATAAACATGACAGATACAAAAATAAAAAGTTAAGAACGGATAACGGTTAGAGTACTTGAATACCGAATTTTCAAACTTTACAAAGGAATGCGGTATCAAACATGAAACTACAGATACATATTCTCCCCAACAGAACGGAGTATCAGAAAACAAAAATCCCGTGCCCGTCTGAAAGTTTAAAGTTGGGGTTGTCGCAAATGAATTAGGTTCAATAATAAACATCAAAAATTATACAATTAAAGAAAACATTAATGATGGCACTTTATTAGAAGATATTAAAGATGACGAGTCTAAGATTGAAAGTGATTCATTTGAAAGTTTTCCTACCAAAGGTAGCATTTAAAAAGAAAAAGGATGTATTAGAGAAAAAGATGAGAAACAATTTAAAAGGTGAAAAGTAGACTGTCGTAGATTGGTGAAGACGGGTAAAAAAGGTAGGCCAAGAAACAATTATTGTAATAAATATACTAATGTTAGCTCTGAAGAAGAAATTATAAATTCTGAAAATGAAAAAATTATTAATAATAGTTCTGAAGATGAAATAATAAATTCTGAAAATGAAGAAAGCTAAAAACAGAATTATGAAATTGCAGATAAAGAACTCTTTCTAATTCTCGAAAATTTTCCTGTAACATAAACATAGCTGTTATTCAAAATTATGAACGTAAGAATTAGTGGGAAGAAGCTATAAAATGCGAATTAAATGCTCATAAGAAAAATGGTACATGGGATATTATAAATAGACCGAACGACATAAAAGCAATAGGATGCAGGTGGATTTTCATAGAAAGACAGATATAAATAACAAGGCTTTTTTTTTGTTTGGGTAAGGATAATGAGAATCATCGAAAGATACGAGACTTTAACTCACTAAACACACCAGCCCCGTAAAAATATTAAAACTAGTCTGTGTAAGACTAACCATTAATTTTGCGTTAACTCTTATAGATCTACTGAAATTGCACATCCCCGTGAAAGTGATCTGCGTTTATCTAGTGGATTAGTTTTTTTAAGCCTTCTAATGGTATTTTCACAATCTAGGAGTTTTGAAGCTTCTACATTTATGTGCCCTTCTAAGCGAGTCTTATGTGCATATTTTTTTATTTCCTCGCTTACAGTAGGTATTTTTAGATCCCTATGTAAATCCGCAACAACTCTATATCTATATACCGTACAACCAAATAGGCTTAATTATTTGGTTATATAATAAAATTTCATATTCTATTCGCAATCTAGAATTTGGACCTACGAGTCAATACATTTGTCTGTATTTCGATTGAAATTGGAATTTTTCTTCTTGACGTGCTTTCCATCTCAGTTTGAAATCCATTCCTAGGTATTTTGCCTCGTTTTCTTGGGGTATATGTACTCCATTTAATTTTAGGATTGGGGCTTTTGTACGATATTATTTGTAAAATTTATTTGGACAGATTTAAGTTTATTAAGCTTAGTTTTTCATTTTTTAGTCCACATAAAAAGCGTATCGCTTGCTTTTTGTAATTTATCTGTAGCCTCATCAATATTGCATGCTACTGCAATTATTACAGTAGCCATTATTGCAATGTATCTACTTGACTGATAGGATTTGACCGGATTTTTTTATAACAAAAAAAATATCGCTAAACTTCATTAGCCTAGAAGATAATCAAGATTTAGACTCAAACCCATCTGCTCTCGTACTGAACTTGAACAAAAATATTGTCAAAAAACTAAATAAGCCCTCTCTCGTTAATAAATCAAGAGATTGGGCAAGTTTCAAACAGGAAATAAAAAATAAATTAAATTTAAAAGCTAAAATACAATCTAAGAAAAGATAGATAATGCTATAGAAGTTTTATCAAAATTGTGCAAAATGCTGCATGGAATAATACAAAAGAATGTAAATATAAAGTAGGTTATAATTATCCTAGATATATTTTAGATATGTTAAAAACGAAGAAAAGACCTAGACGTAGATGGCAACAAACACGTGATCCAGCTTATAAAACGCTTTTAAACAGAATAACTCAAAATCTAAAAAGAAAAATTCTGGAAATAAAGAATAATAATTATAAAAATTATTGAAATGGAAATGGAAAGCAACAAAGAGTCTTAAAAAACCCTATCTTGCAATTTCCACCAATCAAGAACAATGGGTATGGTAAATGGGCAAAAAACAGGAAAAGGCCAAAAAATTCGCAGACCACCTGGAAGAAATCTTTCGGCTGGATGAAATAGACTCAGATTTCTACATTGAAAATACGTAAAACAGAAAGATAATGTTATTACCCCAATCTTCCAAATGGAATTGGTTGATGAAATTACGATTCTAATACGAATATTGCACAAAATATGGAAAGGGCAATGGTAAAAAACAATGAATATTTGAAAGAATATAAAGAAGATTTCGAAGCAGCTATAGAAAAGAATGAAAATGAGGTGAAAAATTTACTTATGGCAATAGAGTCAAGTTATAGAAAGCGACTTGAAGAAATCACTTCAATGCAAAGAAAAGAATTGGAAAAAAATGGCACAAATTACTGAGGTATTTAAATCACAAAGTGATTTAAAGGCAGTGGAAAAAAATGATGAGATATGCAACAAATTAATTATGAAAAAAAAATCAAATATAGGTCAAAACATATTATTTGCTGACATCATAAAAAATACTCCAAGTGTTTCAGATATAAATATGAAAAAACAACTACCATTAGTTGTTAAGCCGAAAAATAAACAAAAAAAGATTTAAATACTAAGGTTGACCCAAAAAATTTAAAAATAAAAAATATAGAAAATAGAAGGAATGGAGTAGTTGTGATCGAAACCAAAACTAAAGAAGAGAGGCAAAAAATTAAAGCTGAGCTATAGGAAAATTTGAAAGACAGGTATGATATTAAAATACCAAAAGAGATTAATGTAGTTTTCTTTTTTGAAAAAAAAAGTTTGACCTGAGAAAGTGCAAAACTGAAAAAAGTCAAACCTATTTTTTCTAGTTTTGCACTTTTTTTTCAGTTTTGACCTGAACATTTTTTAGAATACTTACTTATTTAAAAATATTTAAACTTATATTTCTAATCAAATATAAATATTTTTTTTTTTGTAAACTAGATATTTTTCAAAACTCAATTACTCAACCAAATAAATGAAAATAATGTATTTTTATATTGTCATTAATTACTATTTACTAATTAACCGACAGTGACAATTATGTACATATATTTTTTAATGTTGTCATTCTGGAGAGTGCAAAACTCATTTTATTGCCTCGTCAATATTTTCAGGTCAAATTTTTAAAAAAATTTTGCCTTGTGCGAGTTTTGCCCTAAATTTTTTTTAGAAAAGAACACGAACATTTTGCATTTTTTTTCAAAAAAGAACGGAAAAAATGTGAGCTGAAAAAAAAGTGCAACCCCAGGTCAAAACTTTTTCAGAAAAGAAAACGACATAAGCCAAGATTTGAAATAGTGCATATGAATAATAAAATAAACGAAGTGGAAATAATAGAGAAACTTAGGAAACAAAATTCATTTATGGAATTAAGCGAGCTGAAGATTATTAAAATAAATACTATAAGGAAACATAATAAAGAAATGTAAAATGTGATTGTAGAGGTAGACAAGTAATCTTTCCCCAAAATACTGGCAGCGGAAAAATTGTACGTAGGATGGGAAAGATGTAAAGTGTTTGATGTCATAAATGTCACGTGGTGTTTCAAATGTAAGGATTTCAACCATATAGCGACTGAGTGTACAAATAACGAAAAGTGTCTTAAGTGCAATCAGCAACATAAAACGAGTGAATGTAAGAAGAAAGAAATAAATAAATGTATTAATTGTATAAAAAGATAAACAGAAATTTAATTTAGGTTTAGATATTAACCACAAAACTTTGAGTAAACTATGTCCTGTATATTAAAATAAAATAATTTAAAAAAAAAAACAATTGGTTACTAGCAACTAAAGTACATAAAAGTGGATGACCTTAAGTCAAATAAATATGTATATTGTGTTTCAAATTTGATAAAAAAAAATGTTAATAAAAGTCATGATATTGATAATTTTAATAATGGTTATATTAGTGATAAAAATAAAAATAATAATTCAAATAGTTATAGCATTGCAATTAGTCATAATAATTATTTAGATGACACAAAAAATAAGGTGTCTAATTACAATAATAATAATAATATTAATAATAGTTATAATAATGTTAGGTTGATAGATATTAATGAAGAAATCAATAATGATCCAACTAGTGTTATAAATGAAAATAAGACCTCTAAAATATGTAATACAAAGCATAAGAAAAGTCACATTAGCATACTTACTTATATTCCTAAATTTTGGTCAAAAACAAATAGAATTTTAATGAATGATAAAAAAGTTAGTAATTATAATAAGAATAAAAACATTATTGATAAAAATTATAATATGGATAATAATGTTAGGAATAATAGTAAACAATAATAAACAACACACCTACAATAAATACAGACAGAGAACACCTTCAAAAAATTAGAAATTTCTGGCAAAATTATTTAATTGGTAGGTAGATAATGACAGTTCATGCTAAAAATAAAATACAAATCGGTAATTTAATTTGTCTTGCTAAATGCAAAATTTGAGTTTTATCTCGTAGATTTCTGAAAAGCACTAAATATTTACAATTAAGTGAAATATCTCTACAAAATTTTCCTTGATGAAAAATATTTTGTGTAACGAGTATTATTGAAAGATTTCGATGATGAGATCCTTTAACTTTATTAAATAATTCTTCGGGAGATATGTTTCCTGAAAATACTCTTTCTCAATTTACAAATAAAATACCACGCCATATTGACCTCAGGAACGAAAATTGGAATGTTGGTTTAACTGAATTTTACTGTAATGATTTTATTCAAACAGATAAATATGAAATTTCAAATTGTGTATTAATTTCAATAGGAAAAACTACTGTTATTGTAGGTGAAAATGATTCTAGAAGAAATGTTGTTAAACGAATAGGTTATACATTTTACCCTGATATTCCTAAATATAAATTTAGGTACGATGATTGAAAAATTAATTTTTTACCAGTTTTAATAAATAATATTACACCAGAAGCTGGATTTACAAGAAAACAAGTTTTAACAGAGTTTTTCTATGAAATTTCAGAATCTTTGTTAATGAAAATAAAGGTGATAAAAAATATTACTTCCAGGAGAACTATTGCAACGAGTAAGAATATCTGATCGTTTGAAACAGAAAATTTTTTTAAAGAAAAAACTTTGAATATACTATCCCAGAACTGATAAAGGAACTTCTTTCACAAAAAGAAAAAGCGATAAATTTAAAAAATGTTTTACCAGATTTATTCAAACAAGTTTTTTCAATAAATGATGATCAATTGCCAGGTATGATGGTTATTTACCCTGACATTATTCAACCGAACATATATGGAGATAGTACAATAAGAGCATTAAAAACTATTAACTGTGAAAATTGCAGGAATCCTTTTAATAGTGAATTTAAAAACGTACAATACATTCCAGTAGAAAATAGTTTATTTGAAACTATTTCAATTCGCATTTGTAATCAATATGGTGAAAATATTGAATTTTCACCTAGTTTATTTCCAACAAAAATTGTTTTACATTTTATTCGAAAATAAAAAATTATATAACTAGATAGAAAAAAATATATTTTTTTTATTCATTGTGAAGCAATCATACATTAAATATTATCTTAATGAAAGTGGGGGGAATATTAATGAAATAAGACCTCTATTACAAACAACATCTTATTATCAAAAGAGTAGAGGGATTGGAATTTTTTTTGGTGGATTACTAAGATATTTAAAACATATTTTTTCATCACGTCTAGATATTTTAAAAAAAGAAGCTTTGTCAGCTGGTGTCAATTGATTATCATATATTAGTACGGGGACAAATTTAAAGGAAGTGATAAAAGATAGAGGAAAAGAGGGCATAAGAAATGTAAGACGTGGTGTTTTCAATAAATTAAATGATATGTATGGTCAGGGAATTCTTCGCAGGGGTATAAAAAGAGGATCAAACTCAGCAACTATTCATTTGAAAACGGAAAAGAAGAAGAAACGTGTAACTTCTAAAAAAAATAAAAATAAAAAAAAACAAAAAACAAAATATAAAGATATATTTAATTAAAAATGATTGAGTGCATGAAACCCGAACTAGATATTTTTACACCACGTCCAATACAATCCAGTATATTGAAAACGGAAGAAGTTGCTTTAAATGCGATAGCTTCTTTCTTCTAGTTCTACAATCGAATTTATTTCATTAGGTCATGGGGATACATATAGAGATTTGTCAGCAACATATTTAAAATTTAAAGTTCAAATATTGAAAAAAGATGGTACATCTTGGAATGATGATAAAGATAAAGAGAATAAATTAATCTCTCAACCTGGGATTGTAAATAATTTACTTCATTCTCTTATAAAACAATGTAATGTTCAATTAAATGGGAAAAATATAACACCATCAGATTCAAATTATCATTACAGAGCATATATTGAAACTCTTCTCAATTATGGAACTAATGCTGCTGAAACACATTTAGAGTGTGGAGGTTGAACCTTGGATAAAGGAAATGTTCAAAGATATGATAATAATGGTATTCTGGAACGTAAAAAGTCGTATAATAACAGTGCTGAAATAGAATTAATGGGAAAATTACATGTTGATATGTTTAACCAACCAGTGCTCTTGATTAACAATGTAGATGTTGTATTAACTTTAGAAAAACCGGAGTTTTATTTTTTTTGTGATGATAATGAAGAAAGTCAAATAAAAATTTTGGAAGCAGTATTACATATGAAACATGTTACAATAAATCCAAGCATTTTATTAGCACATAATACCGTATTGGAAAAAGTTAATGCCAAATGTCATTATAAACGCGTTGAAGTAAAAATTGTAAAAGTGATATTGTAAAATCTTCCCATACTTCAAATATAAGTCTAGACAATGTTTTTATTGGACAACAAAATACAATAATATTTTGTATGACTGAAAATGAGGGATACACAGGAAAGCGATCTAAGAACCCTTTTAATTTTAAACATTTTGATTTAAAACAATTTATGTTATATGTTAATGGTGTTCAAATTCCTAATTCAGCTATAGAAACGAATTTTTCAGAGAAAAACTCAACATATACTCGAGCATATCATACCTTGTTTAGTGGAACAGGAATACATCATGCAGATAAAGGACATCAAATAACTAAGGCAATGTTTAACAAAGGTTATTTTGTATTAGCTTTTGATTTAACTCCTGATGGAGCAGGAAATGACTCCTGCCAGTCTCTGTTAAACCAGGGTTCATTAAGAATTGAAGCTAAATTTTCAAACAAATTATCGACAACTGTAACATGTATTATTTATGGTGAATTCGACTCAAGTTTACAAATTGACAAAAACCGTAATGTTCACACAAACCTATAAAATAATGATATAAATTTGTAAAAACCATTCATTCAACTAAATTTGACTTAATAGTTACAAGCAGTAAAGTGAAAAAGGAATTTATGATACAATATCAAAAGACGGTCAGAAAATTATTTATTTATCATCTTTTGAAATCTAATAATGAATACACTTCAAATTATAACTATTCTTAGTCATAACAAATATACAAAAAAACTATTTTACTGGAGTTTTCCCAATAGATAAAATTCCGAAATATGTTAAAAAAACAGCCATGTTAGTAATAAACACTGACTCTTCAAATAAACCGGGACAACATTGGTTAGCTTTATTTTTACGAGAAAATGGTTGTATTGAATATTTCGATTCATATGTGATGCTACCTATTAACAAGAGAATAATAAACTTTTTGAAACATAATTCAATAAAATATAATTTTTTGTACAACAATAAACGATTACAAGATGCTTTTTCTACAGTTTGCGGGCAATACTGTTGTGTTTATTTATGGTTTCGAGCGAGAAATATCAAAATGAAAAACTTTTTGAATATATTTAATAAAATAAAATATATGCAAAATGATAAGTTAATACAAAAACTATTTGATAATATATTTGATTTATGAAAAATACAAAAAAAAAAAACAATATCAAATTTGTAAATCTTGTAACTAAATTACTACATAAATAAAATTTTTATGAAAAAATGTGATTAGTTTATTTAAAAATTACGATGGGTAAAGGTATAAAAATTTTTAAGAAAAGCAGGAAAGAATTCCCAAAGGTTCGCACAGTCGACATTAAAAAGAACATACAAGAAGATTTGTTATTATCATATACCTACTTCTTGGATTCCAATCATTCCTCTAATATTAGCATTGGTTAAAATATAACTGAATTGCATCCAAAAATTATAATTAAAAATCGCAGAGGTAATTCAGTAGGACTTAGTTATGAAGAGTGGCAACCATTTTACAATACCATATTAAACATTAATGGAGATGCTAAAAAATTTTCATCTACATTCAAAACAGAGAGAAATGGTAGATGTCTATTAACATTTGGAAACAAAGAAAATAAAAAGAGGTTATGGTTATCTTCTGAACAGGCAGATCGTTTTTTTAACATTATAGAATTTGTTCATGCTGTTATATGTTATAACAACAATATAAAAAACAATGTAAAGGAGTACATTACAAAATATATTAATAAGTGCATAATAAAAGGAGTTGTTAAATTAAAACATGAAGACTTTTATATTCCAATGGATCTACATAATATGATGCAATGTAATTATTCTCGTCTTTTTTATGAAATTCCTTTTTTATTACAAAAAGAAATACAAAAACATTTTATAAATTTTAAAGAATAATAAAAAAAATAACTTTCGTTTTTATTAAATTTATTTATTTCTCTAATTTATTGTGTTTCCATAATATAATCATTTTTCAACACATAGAACAATATTTTAAAAACATTGTTTACAGCACATCGACCATTTGTAGACATTTGATGAATATTGCACGGAGTTTCAAAATTTTCAGATTTTCTCAAGCTAAAATCATTGCTAACGTCAATAATCTCTGATGAAATAAATTTTTCTAAAAACTTTTTTTTTCTTTACGAGCAACATATATTGTATTCCCATCAAGATTTCTTAAAAATGAGCCAAGCATGAGATAATCGACAATACCTTCTGTCCATTTTAATCCATTTATAAAGTTAAAGCAATAATCAGATTGATGTTGAAATTTTTCAATAATTCATTATATGAATATGGTGGTTTAAATAATATATGTCTTGGTTTAACTGAATCAGCTCGCATAAAACATAATTCTTTTATAAATATTTGTTGATTATTTCCTAAAAGGAATTGGAAATCGACAAAATAAGTTGATGTACGTGAACTTTGCATGTTGGAATCTTTTATTGAACTAATTATATGAATTTTCCATCTATTATTTATATAAAAACGTTATCAGATATTATATATTTTTATTCCATAACTAATTTTTTACTTATTCAGACATGTATCAATTTATTGAAAATCCCAATGAGAAAGAGCAAATTGGTAAAGACATATATAGAAATGTTCGGAAAAGATTTCCTCGTAGAAGAGTAGTTTAAAAAGGTCTAAATGATACGTGGCAGATTGATTTAGTAGAAATGCTACCTTATCAAAAAGAAAATCGCGGAAATAAATATTTATTAACTGTAATTGATATTTTTTCAAAGTATTGTTATGCTAAACCTTTAAAAACCAAATCATCTAAAGATGTTGTTCAAGCAATGAGAAGTATTTTTAAACAAGGTGGAATTTCAAAAATTCCAAAAAATATTCAATCTGATCAAGGAAAAGAATTTTTTAACAAAAATTTTCGAGAACTAATGAAACAGAAGAGAATAAATCATTATCACACTTATTCTGATTTAAAAGCATCAATATGTGAGAGATTTAATCGCACTTTGAAAAATTTAATGTGGAAACAATTTAGTTTACAGGGTAACTATAAATGGATTAATATTTTATCACATTTGATTGAAACTTATAATGGAACTGTACATCATTCAATTAAAATGAAAACTAAAGATGTTAATAAAAATAATGAAACTTTTTTTATTACAAACCGTATACAACAGACCAAAAATATTTAAAGCAGGGAAATTTAAAACCGGAGATTACGTGAGAATTAATAAATATAAAGGAATTTTTAGAAAAGGTTATGAACCAAACTGGTCAACTGAAATTTTTAAAATTGTGAAAGTTAATATAACAAATCCAGAAACGTATGTTTTAAAAGATTATAAAAATAATAAGATTCTCGAAAGTTTTTATGAACAAGAAATCACGTCTGTTCAAAACCCTGAAGCATATCTTGTAGAAAAAGTTTTAAAAAGAAAAGGAAACAAATTTTTTGTTAAATGGTTAGGTTTCGATAATTCACACAACTCTTGGATAAATAAAACAAATATTATTTGAAATATAATTTTTTTTTATTTTAATTTATTTTATAATGACCCCATGCTAAAGTATGTGTATTATCTTCTAAAATAAATCTTTTATTATCTAAAGAACTTAAAGCTATCTTATTTAAAGTTTTAGTGTATACATTATGTAATTTAGATTTAAAAATAAACATTTTGCCATATAAAACTGTATTTTCAAACAAAGATTTTCTAAAATCTTCCAAAGATAGAATATTAAGTACACTTTTTTTCACACCTTTACGTTTTTTTTATTGTTTTTCCTTCCAAAACATCTAATAAATACATTTTTGATCTAAGTCCAATAAATTCTTTCACAATTTTTCCATTATTTTCATCTTTAAATAAGCCAATAATCTTTTATTAACAAGAGGTAACCCATAACGATTATTAGGTTCATATTCAGAAGTGTCAAAAAGTAATTCCGATTTTTCAATTTTACGAACATCTTTTTCTATATCTTTATAAAAATCCTTCGTTTTTACTGTAAAAATAAAAGTATCTATATAATTTAAAGAAATTGCTAAATTATATTTAGGTTTTAAGTAGTCATAATAAAAATTATACATGTGTAGTTTGGAAAGTTCTAAAACTGAGAAACCTAAATATATAGGTTTATTATATAAAACTTTAGTTTTATTTAATTGAACTGCTGCAAGATTTTCGTCAAAAAGTGATAAACTATGAAAGTTAGGTTTAGCAATAAGTTCCCTTGCACCGGGATGCTTCCCTTTATTTCCCCAACAATATTTCTTTTTTTCATTCAATTCTAGCAATAACTTTTTTGTTTTGCCCGTTGGAGGTATTTTATTTTCAGAACAAAATAGTAAATCATTATGATAGTCATGTATACTTTCAGGATAATCTAAATCTACTTCTAATACATACCCTACTTCTGAATCATCAGCTATTTCACTAATTATTAAATTTGAAGGATTTTTAACCCATTTAAATCCTTTGTATGGTAAATAGTTAGACATAGCCCAACCATATAAATTATTAGCATCTAAATACATTATATACTTATCAGGTTTAATTTTATCATATGCCTCCCCCATATATTTATTATTAGCTTGTGAATATCTCATACTACATTGACTTATAGCTCCACGAATCCCTCTTTTAAAAAAATTATACATATTAATATCAACTAACAAATCTAATTGAATATTAGTAAATTTTAACATAGCATCCCATGCAAGTCTGGGAGCTGTCATAAAATGTGGAGGGTCTAAATTATAAATTTTTTCTACAAATGTTTCTAAAATTTTCGAAAACATCTGAAAGTAAGAGAACATCAGTTTTCAAATAAAGTTTTAAATAATCTATTAAAGTTCTGCAATTAAAAACACGCCAAACTTGTTGTGCATGTGAATAATCTTCATCTGAACAGGAAATATTCATTAAAACATTTTTAAACTTATCTTGTGAGGGTAAAAAATGCTCATTAAGCTTTTGAAAAGAATCTAGATATTCATATGGAAAAAAACCTTTTCGAGTTAGTAAATTGAAGTGTTCGTCATTAGGAAAATGTGCTCGAACATTTTTTAATCGTTCCTTTCCTAAGTCATTAACTAATGTATCAAGACTTGTTTGCATAAATCTATATGAATCTATAAATCTAATTTGAAAACTTTCATTCGTCGCTATAAAAATAATTTTCTTTACTGATATATATTTTTCTTTAGTTAAAGGTAAAACTGAAATTGGACCCGGGCAAGTTTTTAATGTTTTAAAAAGTAAATGAGCATCATAATTAGAAAAATTGTGAAAGAATACAGGAAAATATTTAGGGATCCGATACAATAAATTACATGAATTATAAGCAGGTCCTCTATAGTTACCAGTTATGTGACAATGGTCTCTTACCCGAGTATCTTCTGGCTGAATTTTTTTTTCATATATATGACATAGTTTTGCCGGCCTATGATAAAGTTTTTGTTTCTTGGTTAATTTCTTAATCGGTTTCGGATTTTTTATATATTTTGTATATAAAAATTTACAATCAGCTTTCAAACTTGAAATAAATTTTTCTCCACAATCAATTCCTATAACAAAAGAAAAAAATAAATAAAATAAGGTTCAGTATATTTTAAATAAAGAAATATTATTTACCTGTAAAAACTCTGTATATATTTAAATTTTTATTAAACGAACTTTTAATAAAATATGAAAATGTTATTGGAATATGTTGTTTAATATCCGTTGTTGATAATATCTTTGCTTCCGGCTCACAAGTTGAAATAGGTTGTAATAAACTTTCAGAATCAGCGTAAATTACAAAAGGCATTTTCATTTGTTTTTGGCAATTTTCAAACTTTAAAATGTTATTTTCTTTCTCAGGTAATTCTGTTTTAACTTTTCCGAATTCATCTTTGTGTTATTAACGCTCTTTGTGAATTAAAGTTAAATAAACAGGTATGACAAAAATATTTTTTTGAATTATGACGTGAAAGTTGTGATCGTACTAGCCTTGATAAGTTTTTAATCCATACATAGTGAGCTTTATTATTATTTTCAACAAGAAGTAAATTAATATGATAACGCTTCTCTTCTTTAGTGTTGTAGTAAGGTCCTATTATTTGTATTTCATCTTCACCTTTTTTTCAAACCCAAGTACGGTAATACTTATTTCAGAATTCATTTTCTCAAAGTGGATTATGTCATCATGGTGAAGCGGAAACTCTAAATTACCGAATTCCAAATGTTTAACTTTAGCATTATTTAAAACAATCCGAGATTCTGCTATATTATTAATTTTATAATTACTCTTACGATTTGCATTTCTAATTTTAGCATTTTGTAATGCTGCTATGAGAAACCTTAGGTAGAGCCTTTCAGAGGTTTATATTCATTTAAATTTATTTCGAAATGTAACAATTTGATTAAACTCCACCCTGAATCCTTCTCCTGAAAATCTTCTCCTTGAGTTAAAATATTTTCTATCATATTTTCGATAGCATTTTCAATTTCATTCTCGTTTTGTATTATTTCCATTTTTGAATTGAAGGATTTTACACTAAAAATGTTTTCAACTTCATCATTTTCTAATTTTTGAGGCTTAATAAACTCTGCAAACAGTTCCATGTTAAATTTATAAGCTCCTGAAATCAATAGTTGCTCCTTTAAGAAATTTAAAAGGTCTCCTCCAATATTTTCCAAAAAATCTGTCAGAAATAAAATTTCCTCCTTTTTGTTTTCTATAATAAAAGTTCCAATCCTGCCTTCGAAATCTTGGTTTAAAAATTTAATATCCCCATTGTAAGGGACGGGGTAGCATTTACTTTATGTAAATTTGTCCGAATATGATAGTTCCAGCACTTTATATCCACTTCCACTTTACAATCCATACAATATTTTTTACCTTCTAGAGGTGAAAAATTATGATTTATTTTCAAAATTTTGTTTTATGGTTGTCCTTCAGTTTCAGTCGAATTTTCTATTTTCCTTTTCATAATTTTAATAATATTTGTTGTTACAGAAATTAATTTACTTATACTCCAAGAAGGATTTTTTTCTTGAAAAATTTCCACTTTATTTAAAATAATTCTAATGCTTCTATCTAAAGCGCTTTCAATTTCCACCTCTCTTTGAACTAGTTGGGCTTCCGTGTCGAATAAATTAATTTCGAAAAAGGTATCCATTTCCATACGATCCATAATTTCCATAATTTCGCGAAATTGATAAACGAAATTTAAACTTCTAAGCTGAATTTTAAAATTACATATATTAACATCTCTCTTTTTAAAAGTTTTGAAAGTTCCTTTCCGTAAACTTTAAAAAATTCTGATGGGGAACTTGTGTTCTCATTTGTATTTTGAATTATATGTTGTATTTTAGTAGCCATTTTTCAAAATAAAAAAATTTAAAATTGTAAAAGTTATTTATGATAAACATCTATTTTCATTTATAACATGTTTTGATTATCACATAAAATTCAATAATAACGAAATTAATAATTAATAAAAATTAGAAAATGTCAAAAGTTATCATTTTCAATTTATATAGATGATTTACTAAGTTTTAATTTAATAACAACTAAAATTAAATATAAAAGCTGTCAATCTTCAGAAACTGATTAATGCAACTTTATAATTATTAATTTTTTTTTTTTCAATAATAATATTAAAAATTGCATTTGATCATGAACTTGTAACGTGCAACCTTTCAATATATGCTTTGCAAAGTTACATTTGATTTAAAACATTAAATCAATCATTATATCAAAGTTGAGTAACGTAAAAGTTTTCTACATATTAGCTTTTTTTAAATTTCAAATTAAACCATCATGTTTTAATTAACGTAAAAGTTTTGTACATATTAAACTTTTGTGAAATGAATATTTTATTAATTATGTTTAAACATTAAACTTTATTTAAATTTATTTCATTTCATTGATTCTTGTATCTACTATATGCAACTTTTAAGCACCACTAAAAGCTTTTAAAAAAGCTGTGCTAGAAGCCACATATAACGTTAAGCTTTATTTGAATTTAATTTTTCTTGCATCCGCTACGTATTTCATTGGTTCTTGTATCTACTATATATAACTTTTAAGCACCACTAAAAGCTTTAAAAAAAGCTGTGCTAGAACCCCCATATAAGTACTACTTACGCACCCCAAATAGGTGCATTCTCCTAAATTTTTGGCCTAATATTCGTTTTATAGATATTGAAAAGGTCAGTTGAAGAAAACTAAGCTTTATAACGATACAAATATTTAGCAGCATCGCATCGCATTTAATACGCAAATATTTAGCAGCATCTTTGGCTTTTCCAAAGTTTTGATTTTACCAAGTCAATTTTTAATTTAACTCGATGCCAAGAATGTTTAAATCTGTTGAGTGCAGCAGAGCTTCTTGTTAGAAGTTAGATAACACAGCATTATGTTTTTTAAACATCACTCCATTTTTGGGTTTTACCTAAATCATTATTTAGTTCACTGATAGTGAAAATATCTTGCTGTTGCATTGTTACAGCGGCTGTAAAATTCATAGATGCAAGGGTGGTGTTATCTGCAAAACTATGGATTGGATTGTATGGTATTGAATGTAGGTAATTGATAAATGTTAAGAGAGAATAGAATATAAAACAGATCCCTGAGGAAGAACAGAATTTATTCTAAAATTGTAGGATGAAGATCTATCGACAAGTACTCGAATTGTGCGATTCGAAAAATAATCTCCAATCCATATTAAAAACACCACACCTAGTCCTAAGGTATAACATTTTGCTAATAAGGTATCATGCCAGACTCTGCACTAAAGATCATGAAGCATATTCATATTATCCAGATATTTCAAAATCTTTTGGTTTACAATTTATTTTATTACTTTGAAAACAACAGAATTACAGCAATAGGACGGTAGTAAGAGAATTGCTTTTTTTGTTTGTTTAGAAATTGAAAAATATGTTCAATTTTCATTAGGTAATAAATACTGAATATGAATACTTAAATTAAACGAAGGTAGAAGAGTTACGTAGCGGTTTTGAAATACTTTAATAGGTAGTTTTTAAAACCATGAACACCATTTAACCGGCAGATTTTTTTGCATCGTGAATTTTTAAGATTATTATCTATGCTCTCGTGCTAAAGCAAAAAGCTTGTTTCATATTTTCTAGAATGTGTTATTAACAACCGAAAGTTGCTTAATAAATTTAAAAATTTTCAACTGCAAGCTTACATTTCATATGTGCCTGATGGGCAAAAGTTGAATATCTCGCTTACAATTTTTTTATTCCCAATATTTTTTCAAAAATCTATTCACAAGTTAGTAGAATTAAGCTAAGAATCTTATAGCTTGATTCGATTAGTATAGGTCTTTCTAGAAAAATAATTATAATATACTCGTAATCCGTCATACACGATGGAAGTGAAATAAATCTTATTCCAACTTTATAAAAAAATTTAGAATGAGAAAAATTGCAAATAATGATTTTATAAAATTTTATTTTATGATATTACAACCTACCTATTTTATTTATGTTTTGTTTTTCTGTATAACATTTTTTATAACAACTTTTAAATTGAACAAAAAATAAACCAAAAATTTCTTTTCAATGCGTTCGGGAATTGACTTCCTGCATTTATATTTTGTTCATAGTTTGATTTAAAAAGGTTCTGTATTTGTTTGTATATATTTCAAAAAAATGTTTGGTAGTGGTAGTATACATTAATGTAATTATACTTCGACTGAATTCATTCGTTAAATTAGTAAGAACAAATTTATTTTATAAAATTCATTAAGAGAAAATTATAATTTTTGAAAAGCTCGTTCTAATTCTGAACTGCAACTCATTTATTTAGAGCTGCCGTCTTACACACTACACCACTCTGTAAGTCCAATTTAAAGACGAATACAAAAATATTTTCATAAACTGATATATGCCATATTAAATTTGAACTAAATAGGAATGAGCAACTTAACCTTTCTTTCTTGACTCTATAACCATTAACCATTTTATAAGCTGTTCAAAACAAGTATTTACTTCTATAAAACATAGTAAGTGTTTTTGTTAGGCTGCGGAAGTTAAGTAAAAAGAGCGTTGAGGTGACATTACGTTAATTTATAAGACAAATTGCTTTGTTTTGCATTTAAAGAAGTGTCAAAGCCGTTTTGAGGGCAGTCGACCAAATTTGTATATTTTAGTTCATGTTTGGCTATATATACATATTATAGATATTTAGAAGTTTTACAGAAGTTCAGAGGACGAAGAGAAGGTTTTGCATTGGTACATGAAACCCTTACACCTAACTGTGTCTTGAGCTATACCAAAAATGCAGTTACACTAACTTTAAATTTAGCTTTATGTCCAAGATATTAACTTAACCGAAATAAATATTGAAATCACCAGTCCCTTTAATTTTAAGTTGCAGGTTTAATTCCTGAATTTCGTTAATCTGATTGGTGAGATTTTCAATCTCCGAAATAGTTTCTGGTTTGCTAGAGTTTAGATATCTGTACAAGATATGTACAAATATCATTCTTTGCAACAAAGATTTTTAACTGCTATCGACGTTATTTCTAATATAAAATGCGATCTATAGGACACAAAATAACAAACAAATGAGTAATTATTGACGAGAAAATAGTCATATTTTCCATTTGTAATATGCCACTCCAATATACTAAAATCATAGCAATAAACATTATATTAATTTTGTATTCCTTTTCACTTTCAATTCCTTTTCTTTTTAACTATAAATAAATTAGGTTAAAGCATGAATAATGTAACATATGGTTTACATATGTTTAAAATTAAATATCATATTGCAATAATGAACCAAAATATACTAACTATAAATAATGAAGGTTACTTCAAAATATATAAACAAAGAAAGTAGAATTAAGTTATCATATTGCAATATTGAACTAAAATATTTTGTAAATGCATACTGGTTTGCATTGCCAGCATGATACTTGACATATTTATCTATTTTTATAATAATCATTTTTTTTAGTCTATTTTATAATAAATATTGTTTTAGAATGTAAGAAAATAGAACGTAAGAGAAGAGAACATTACTATTTCAAATTTTACACTGTAAGGGTGTAAAACAAATAAAGTTAAATAAAACAACTTCTGTGTTTAAATTAACCCTTTTTCTATATTACAAAATATTACATTGGTGTCAGGTGTGGGGTCTGGAATGTGCTGTTCTAGACGTCAATAAGTTTCAAAAAAAAACTTTTATCAAAAAAAAAAAAATGCAATAGTTATACGGTACATCTATGGATGTGCTGCAAAAAAAAAAAAAATAAAAAAAAAAAATTTAATTTAAAATCTTTATATAATCAATTTTTTTTTAATAATAAATTAATAGCTTATAATAACTTTAATAAAAAAAAAAATATAAATAAAAAAAAAAAAATGGGTGAATAAAACTATTTAGCATACTAATATTAAAAAAAAAAAAAAAAGTCAAAATAATAATGTGAGCCATTAAACATCATAATTTTGTGTAAAAAAAAAAAAATTTTTTGAAACGGGGCCCAAGAGCGCCGTTTTCAATCCACTCAATGGGTTCAGCACAGAGTATTGTCCAAACTCTGAATAACAGCACCGAAGAGGTTTTAAAGGAATTTTATATAGCAGTCAGCGTGTCATCATCTATGACGTTTTAAAGCACTGCGTCATCAAGAAAGCCATAGCATCTCAAGATCCACCGGTTTAAAAAAAAAAAAAGTAAGTCAATTTTTTTTAATATATAAAGAAAAGAAAAAAAAAGAGGAAAAGTTTTTGAAAGTGAATAAAAACATTTTAAAAAAAAAAAAAAAAAAGGATTTAAATATTTAAAGAAAAAATAGTTATAAATAATAGTACAAATAAATTTTTACTATTTTCAAAAAAAAAAAAAACAGGGGAAAATTATATTTTATAAAAATAAAATAATAAATATAAAATTTCTTTGCTATTTTGTTTTTCATGTAAAATGTATTTTGTTTGAAGAAGCAAAGAAAAAAAAAAAAGGATTAAATTAGTTTTTTTTCTCAATCCTACTATGTTGTCAAAATAAAATATTACTAAATTAAATAAATGATATATTTAAATAAAATATAAATATAAATAAAAGTCAAAATAAAATATTTACATTCAAATTTTGCTAAATTATAAAAAAAAAAGAAAAGAAAAAATGTTTTTGTATGAATCTCAGTTTAAGAACTAGACAAATTCCTAAATCAACTGACGAAAAACTAGTTCCTATGCCTATTTCTCGTTCTCCAACGAAGCCTTCGACTTTCACAGCTAAAGTTAATACAGACCCAGTAATAAATACTGGACAAGACATAGTTAAACAAAACGATCAAGACCACTAAGACAAAATGTCTCAATTCGACATCGATCGGGCAAATAAAATGATTCCCGTATTTAATATGTAGATTCTGCAGAGTTACACAGATTCCTGCAACTCGCAGAAATATAGTACGAAAGAGCTAAAAGGGACGAAAATCTAATAGAGTTTTTGGAAGTCATTACCTCTAAAATTTCTGGGCGTGCATATAACGCCACAATAAGGTACCAAAAACTCGATGATTGGGAAAAACTTAAAACTTCCCTTATAGAGAAATTTTCAAAAACCAGATCCACCCAAATAATTCAACTTGATATATTTTCCTTGAGTCAAGGACCAAGGGAATCAGTAACTCACTATTCAGAGAGAACTGAAATGCTTTTTGATGAATTAAATATAGCTAGTGTTAAAGATTCAATGACAACCGATAGGCGTGCAAGCTATATATGAATTAAACGAGTCAATAGTAATCAACAATTTTATAAATGGATTATTGGATCCCCTAAGAATAATTGTTCGCACCGCCAGGTTGCCCTCATTAAACGAATCTATAAATTTGGCGATCAATGAGGAAAAATTAAATGTTTCCACCAATTATAAGGGTAGCAATCAAAATAGGAATTATTATAATGGTACTAATAACCGTAACAGAACTTCTTACTGTAATGTGTGCAAAACAAATACCCATCATACCAGAGATTGTCGAAAGAGCAGTCAAAATTTTAATCCTAATTTTAATAAAGTAACTAACCTAAATAGTTCCGCAAAATTTAATAATGTTCCGCGGTATACAAACCCAAGTGCTAGCCCGCGAATCAATACACTAACGCAAGAAAAGATTTGTCGTTACTGTAAAAATCCTGGACATACTATATATGAATGCAAAAAATTAGCATTCAATAGAAATAAAAAGAATAGTAATAACCTTTCTCAACCTTATACAAATGAGGAAAACTACCAGCAGCCTGGTCTATCGGGTCTCAGCACACAGGCAAGCCAATTGAAATAGAGCGCCCAAATTCTAAATCGACTTCTAAATCAAATACTAAATCGAATAAAATGCCAAATTCTAAATCGACTTCTAAATCAAATACTAAATCGAATAAAATGCCAAATTCTAAATCGACTTCTAAATCAAATCAAAATCAAAATTCTAAACCAAGCGAAATTCCAAATTCAAAATTAAATCAAAATTTAAGAAAAACAATAAAGATAAATCAATCAAAAAATCGTACGTTTTCCAGTATCTTGTCTCTAGAATTACAGGGTGCGGAAAATCAATTTACAAATTTATTAATAGATTCGGGTGCAAATCGGGTGTATTATTAAAGTAAATGCTTTGCATGACAATACATATGTAGATTGCATGTCCATTGAATTGAAAGGTATCTCATCCGAACCTATTAATACAATTGGAACTACTACATTATTTATCAAAGTTCCTCGTCATGAACTGAAACGATATGCTATACTTTTTCATGTAGTTTCCGCTAATTTTCCAGTTGCACAAGATGGTATAATTGGCGAAGAGTTTTTGAATAAAACTAAAGCAATTATCGACTATGGTAATGATCAAGTAATTTTTAATTTTAATGATTTAAAAGTTCCAATAAAATTTCAAACAGAAAATAAAGTTGTGGTAATACCACCACGTACAGAAAATTTGATTAAATACGGTCCCGTAATAATTCAGGAGGAATCAATTACAATGTTAAATCCTAAAAATTTAAATGAAAATGGGATATTTATAACAAATACAATTGTAAAACCAGAAAATGGTTACGTATATCTTAGTATTATAAACGTGAATGAAAAACCATATGAAATATGTAATGAAGAATTAAAAATAAATTTTACTCCTATCAAAAATTTTAATATCTATACGTTAGCACAAGCTGAAACTACAAATTTAATAGAAAATCGTTTAGAAACTTAAATAAACAATTAGATCTCTCTCATCTTAATTCAGAGGAAAAAATATCCATTATAAATATATGTAGGGAATATAATCAATTATTTTACTTGGAAGGTGATCAATTGACCTGTACAACAATAATTAAGCATGAAATAAACATACAATCTGATAAACCAGCTGTTAACGTTAAACCATATAGATTGCCTGAAATTCACAAATCTGAGTTAAAAATACAAGTTGATGAAATGTTGACTCAAGGAATAGTTCAACATAGTAAAAGCTCTTGGAACAGTCCTTTATTAGTCGTTCCTAAAAAACCAGATGCTAACGGTAATAAAAAGTGGCGCGTCGTGGTTGATTATCGGAAGCTAAATGAAATCACCATAAGTGATTCATATCCCCTGCCAAATATTGAAGATATTCTTGGACAATTGGGTGAATCTAAATATTTTTCTACTTTAGATTTAGCAAATGGATTCCATAAAATTGGGGTCGCAGAAAAGGATTGTGAAAAAACCGCTTTCAGTACACCGTATGGTCATTTCGAATTTACACGAATGCCTTTTGGATTGCGAAATGCACCTCCTACTTTTCAGAGGCTTATGAATATAGTTATCTATGGTAAAAATCTTGTTGACCATAATAAGAAATTAATTGAAGTATTTGAAGCATTAAAGAAATATAATTTGAAACTGCAACCTAATAAATGCAAATTTTTACATAAAGAAGTGCTATATCTTGGTCATGTTATAACCGAAAAAGATATTAAACCCGATAAAAATAAAGTAACTACAATTTTAAATATAGAACCGCCACAAAATCAAAAAGCTATTAAATCTTTCCTAGGATTAATAGGATATTATCGTAAATTCATACCAAAATTCTCAGCTATAGCACAACCATTGAATAAATTGTTGAAAAAGGATGCTAAATTTGTTTGGGATGAGTTTTGCGATGAATCTTTTAAAAGCTTAAAAAAAGCAATAACCGAATACCCAGTATTACAATATCCTAACTTCACGAAAGAATTTTATCTTACAACTGATGCTAGCGACACAGCTTTAGGTGCCGTTTTATCGCAGCAAACATTAGAACAAGGCAAAGTAATGGATCTACCAATCGCATACGTTAGTAGAACATTAAACAAAGCCGAACGTAATTACTCCACTATTGAAAAGGAAGCTTTAGCAGTCGTTTGGGCAACGTCTTATTTTCGACCATACCTTTACGGTAGAAAATTTACGGTTGTTACCGACCACAAACCCCTTGTTTGGATCTTCAACATAAATAATCCAACTTCTAGAATTATGCGCTGGCGTATTAAATTAGAAGAATACGATTATCGTGTTATCCACAAATCGGGTAATTTGAATACGAATGCAGACGCCTTATCTAGATTAAAAATATCCAATATTAATGTAATTACTAGAGCACAATCTAATAGAACAAATCACAGTCAAAACAACGCATCGCAAGATAAAAATCTTAATAATTCAGAAAATAAAAACTCAGATCAAGATAATATTCATGAAAATATTGCAAATCAAAATAAATCTGATTATGCTAATATAATAGAAAACCAAATTACCATTCTCTCCGAACCTAAAGAAATTAAAACAGTTCTAGAAGAGTATCATAATTGTCCAGTTGGTGGGCACCTAGGTGTAAATCGTACACTACAAAAACTTAAACAAAAGTTTTACTTTAAAAATATGAAACAAACTGTAATCAAATATATATCTTCTTGCGAAATATGTCAGAAAAATAAATTAAGCTTAAAAACTAAAATACCAATGAAAATAACAGACACTCCTAACAAACCTTTTGAAAAAAGTGCTTTGGAGTGGAAATAGTAGGACCATCATCTACTTCTGAATCAGGTAATACATATATACTAACATTTCAAGATTTACTCACTAAATTTTTGTTAGCTATCCCTATTCCTAATCAGGAAGCTGTCACGGTAGCAGACGCTTTTGTACGGAAGATCATTTGCATTTTTGGTACTCCAAAAATAGTTCTAACTGATCAAGGTACTAATTTTATGAGCGAAGTATTTAAAAGGACTTGTTCATTATTAAAAATTAAAAAGATAAACACAACTAGTTATCATCCAGAATCCAATGGTTCCCTAGAAAGAGCACATCGTTCTTTGCGAAATTATTTGCGTTGTTATGCAAATAAAGATCCTGATAATTGGGATACGTGGTTGGACTTTGCAATTTTTGCACATAATACAACTCCTTGTACTTCAACAAAATTTACGCCGTATGAAATATTATTTGGTATAAAACCTGAATTACCACCAGCCATATCCAAAACTATTGAACCATTATATAATATCAACGATTATGTTCTAGGCTTAAAATCACCTCTTCAAAACAGTTATACTGAAGCCAGAAAGAATTTAATTAAATCAAAAGAAACAAATAAAAGAATCTATGATAAGAATGCTCGATTATTAGACATTATTGTAGGAGACAAAGTTTGGTTACTTGATACAGTAAGAAAAAATAAAAAATTAACTGCATGTTACTTAGGGCCTTACGAAGTCATAGAAATAAATTCTCCAGAAAATACTACTATTAAAATTGGTAGGAAAACAAAACTAGTTCATAACAATCTTTTAAAAATATTTGTTGAGTAAATACAAATTGCATATCAAAATTTTTTTTGAACTTAATTTGATTTTCTTTTTTTTCTTTTTCCAATAAATAAACAGTTTAATTTTTGGTAATATATATAAAAAAAAAAGAGGAAATATTATTAATTATAATTACATAATGAGGAATTTATATATTAAATAAAACAAAAAAAAAAATTTTATATAACAACAACATTTTTGTTAAAATAATGTAATGTAATTTAATTTGAGTAAACATAAACTAAATATCATAATAATAAGAAAAATAAACAACCTTATATTATAAGAGAATATTTTTATATATATTAGATAATAACTACAAAAAAAATATAAAAGAAAGAATATAAAAAAAAAAAAAACAAAACAATTATATGTCACTTGTAAAAAAAAAAAACTAAAAATTATCACAATTTCTGACAATTTTTTTTTTCGATGGGGGAAGGTGTAATATGCCACTCCAATATACTAAAATCATAACAATAAACATTATATTAATTTTGTATTTCTTTTTACTTTCAATTCCTGTTCTTTTTAACTATAAATAAATTAGGTTAAAGCATGAATAATGTAACATATGGTTTACATATGTTTAAAATTAAATATCATATTGCAATAATGAACCAAAATATACTAACTATAAATAATGAAGGTTACTTCAAAATATATAAACAAAGAAAGTAGAATTAAGTTATCATATTGCAATATTGAACTAAAATATTTTGTAAATGCATACTGGTTTGCATTGCCAGCATGATACTTGACATATTTATCTATTTTTATAATAATCATTTTTTTTAGTCTATTTTATAATAAATATTGTTTTAGAATGTAAGAAAATAAATTGTATAAAAAACTTTCTTTTACAAAAAAATTTTACACTGTAAGGGTGTAAAACAAATAAAGTTAAATAAAACAACTTCTGTGTTTAAATTAACCCTTTTTCTATATTACAAAATATTACACATTCATCAGAGCCTCACACAGTCTTAATGTCTTCAGCTGTAATATTAAGTAATTTTTTATATCTGTTTATATTGCCAACTTTAGAAAATTTAAAAAAATTGCACATCTGTTTGCAAATATGATGATAGAATAACTCATTTATATTAGGTTGTAGTATTTAATTGACTGGTTAATAATTCTCAAGGTACTTTCTAGTTTTCTTCAGTTACTTGTAAATGTTTTTTTAGATTGATTCCTTGATCAGTAAGTAACGACTTGAGATATTGCATTTTTGGATCTAGGATCTGGTTCTTATTGATTAACCTCTTCAATCGTGTTATTAAGTCTAATGAAAGTTATTTTGCCTCTAAACACTTAAAAACACTTGTATCTGAAAACACTACAATATCATTTAATCTTTTAATGTTGATGCTGGAAATTTAAAACTGCAATTAAGTATTTTTTTATTTTTATAGTATCCAATTCTTAAATGTTTTTGTTGCCTTTTTTAAAATTTGCGCTGTTACAATTCTTTGGTTTTGCATACTGCCTTACATTTTTATTATAAACTTTTAATTTGTTATCACGTTTTATTCGAATTTTTCTATTTTAGTAACTTTTAAAACACAATAAGCTACATATTTTAAATTTGAATGAACCATAGTCCAATGTACTAAAATAAAATGTTTACTTAATAAAAAAAACGAAAAAATAAATAAATAAAACTTTATAATAACTAATTTTAATTTCTAAAATAAAGCTTTGTAATTATGTTTTTAGAGCATCTAATGGAGGAATTGGAAGATTCATTTGAAAGTATCCGAATAATACACACAACTTTACAAGTGGTTCGATCTTTTGGTTTAACTTCATTAAAGTTTTTTAAGAATTTGAAAGAAATTTCTGGATCAAGTTTATCTTCACCAGAAAGGTATACATTTCTTTAATATATGTTTTTAAATATTTGATCTAATGTTAGTATTAAGAGATTTTTGATAAATATGTTGTTTTAATCAAGTAAAATACCATAAATCCAAAGTTTTCTAAAAAAATTACGAGTACCTATAAACATTTTTCATATTACATTACGTCAAAATTCTAGCATATGTATATTGCCAGAGCTTAAGACAGCCTTAAGTTTTAATACCATGTTTAAAATAGATTGATGTCGTAATAAAGTTATTATATTAAAACAAAATTAAACAAAATTTTATAGATATATGTGATACAATCTACATATATCTACATTTATAATAAATGTTAAAGCGAAATTTATCTATTTTAAAGTGATAGGTATTGTGTTTAAATATTAAATCTCGCATCGAATAGGTTTGATAACAATATCATAATCCCCTTTTCGTTTAACCGTTGCTTTGAAAATTATTTTAAGAACCACCGTAAATTTAAAAAATTTAATTTAAAAATGTGGAATATAAGTTTTATTTTTCCATGTATTATTTTACTTATTAATTTTTTATTTTATTTTATATTAATTTTATAAAATACTAGCAGGAATATCTGACGTTGCCCGGAATATTTTGTTGGCTTTATGAAGTAAATATTACTAGTATTCCCCCGCCGCTCGAAATTCGAGGTGTTTGAATTAGCAATTTTGGAAAAATATTGATATTGTAAGATGGCTGTACTGAATATTTATCCTTTACAACAAAAAAATGAAAGTCGGTTGGTAGATAATTGAGTAAAAAGGTTTTAACTGTCTATCATTTAAAGATTAAATATTATGATGATATGACGATATGTTAGAATTTAATTCGCTTAAAATATCAGAAAAATAACCAAAATAAAAAAAAAAAAGAGTAGAATGGAACTTACAAACTCAACACTACTAAGCTTAAGAATCGGCCGCTCTACTACTGCACCGAACCCTTAACTGAACTGAAGTTTGTAGATTTATATTCAGTTATATTGTGAAATTCCTATTCCTACCATATAAACTATATTTTAAAATTTTGTTTATGCATTTAGAAAAAAAAACAAAAAGCAAAAACAAAAAAGCAAAATTTAAAATTTACCGGAATCAAAGAGCGTTGTATTTGAATATGTATATTATAGGTATAGAATATAGATTATACATACTATATGATACATATGTATATTCTTTACATGGGTTTTTTATAAAAATGGAAAATTATTAATGAAAATCAGAAAATTTTGGAAAAATATTGATATTATAAGATGGTTGTACTGAATATTTATCATTTAAAAAAAAAAGTTGGTTGGTAAATCATTGAGTAAAAGCGTTTTAAATATCTATCATTTACAGATTAAATATTATGATTAAGTATTGTTTTTTGCTTCAATATAATTTAATTAATCTAGTTAAATTATTAATATGTATTTACAGATGCCGGAAGTTAATATATTTAATTTTTATTACATCACTTAATTACATTTAATTTAGGTTTTAGCAAATGGAAAAAACAAAAACGAACAGAACGAAGAATTAGGGACAATTCGTTTAAAAAAATTTTTTAAAGGAACCAGTAATCTATTGAGTACACTTTTATGGTGAAGTGAATTTACACAATATATTTCAAAAAGAATTTTATGTTGTTAAAACCTAAACACAGTATTCTTATGATACTTAATGATGTTATTTTGATTACTATTAAATATTAGAAATTTGTATTGAAAACTTTTTATGGAATATCAAAAATAATATACATAGACAAAAGTAAAGAATTTTGGAAATATCTTTCTAACAATAAAAACAAGTAAATGTAACAGTAAGTCGATGTAATCGACTTATTTATACCCTACACCTAAAAAATTCAAATTAAATTAAAAATCCATAAGTTATTTTAGTTAGATATTTAATATAAGCCAAAAAAATAAATGTTTTTACAACCTTTGTACAAAATTTCAGGTTTCTATCTTTATTAAATTCGAAGATATGCTTGTTAGGTTTTGGATAGTGTGTGAAGGCACCCGAACTACCTCCATAATTCATCCAAAATTTTAAAGGTGTTATCAGAACAGGATAGAATACTCTTATATCAAATTTCAAGTTTTTATATATATTAATATCGAAGATATGCTTGTTCGGTCTTGGGAGTTGTGTGGGAGATACCCGAACAACCATTCCAATTCATCTGAAATTTTAGGCAAATCAGAGATTCAGGAAAGAGCACCCTCGTATCAAATTTGCAGTTTCTATCTTTATTTATTTCGAAGATATGCTTGTTCGGTTTTGGTAGTTGTATTCGAGGTACCTGACCAACCACTCCAATTCATCTCAAATTTTAAGCAAATCAGGGATTCAGGAAACAGCACCCTCGTATCAAGTTTGAAGCTTTTGTTTTTATTAATTTCGAAGATATGTTTGTTCGGTTTTGGGAGTTGTGTGGGAGATAACCGAACAGCTCCGCCAATTCATCTCAAATTTTGGACAAATCAGGGATTCAGGAAACAACACCCTAGTACCGAATTTGAAGTTTCTATCTTTATTAATTTCGAATATATGCTTGTTCGGTTTTGGGGGTTTTGTGGGAGGTACCCGAACAACAACTCCAATTCATCTCAAATTGTAGGGATATGAGTGATTCAGGAAAACACATCCTCGTACAAAATTTTAAGTTTCTATCTTTATTAATTTCGAAGATATGAGTATTCGGTTTTGGGAGTTGTATGGGAGGTACAGAGCCCATTGACCGATTTTGTCCAGATTCGAACTCAGCCTTCCTTTTGTAATTAGTAACCTACTATATAAGTTTCATCAAGATAGCTTCACGAGTTTTTGAGTTATCGTGCGGACGGACGGACGGACATCGCTAAATCGACTCAGGAGGTGATCCTGATTCAGAATATATATACATGTCCAAAACTAACTCGCTTCCTTTTGGTGGTTACAAACACCATACCAAAGTTAATATACCCTACACTTAATGTCTAGGGTGTAATAAAAGAAAAAATTAGCCAGTTTTAATAGGTACTCTTGCGGAAATGGGTTAACAATAATGTTAACCATAATTTGTCACAGGCTTTCTTTAGGACAGTAAATTCATCCTACAAAATTGGAAACAAGAATTATTTTTAACAGACTATTTGTCTGAAGTTGGTTAATATATCACAACAAAATTAATTGAATGAATTTCTGTGCTAAAATGTAGGAAATTTGCAACACAATTGATCAAAACGTTTAAGCACGACAACAAAAAAACAACTTTCATTGAGGCCTGATGCCAAAACTGGTTAATGGATCGTAACAAAATCTACTTGGTGAGCTTCCGTACTAAAGCGCTACACTTCTGTAAATTTTCAACTCATTCGTTCAATGACAACAAAAAAATTAAAAACTTCATTGAGCCCTGGTGCCGAAACGGGTTAATGAACACTTGAAGTGCTCCTTGACCTGTCCTGCTAAAGAGCAACACTTTCGCAAATTTTCAAATCAATTGATTAAAGCTGCTTAAAGAACAGTGAAAAAATATAAAAAACTTCATGCCCAAACGGGTTACCAGAACTTAATAATAAGTTGTTTCCGGTATTCTTTCAGTCCATAAAAGCACCTCTTTAATTGGACATAAATCTGAAATAAACATTTTTGAAACGTCTGTGTGAATTTGAAAGTGACGTCAAAACCGTTTAGACAGGACAACGAAAAACTAACAAAGCTTTAACAGACTCTCGGGCCGCAATGGAACGCAACACGATATAGCCTATAACTCTCTATAATAATGTATTAGATTAGATAAGTAGTTAGACGCTGCAGATGCACACCTAGATTTTTTGAAACACACACACACACAATGATTTTTTGAAACATTTAATTAAATATTAGATGTATCAGATTAGATAAGTAGGTAGACGCTGCAGATGCACACTTAAGTGAATTTAGGCCCGTATTGATACCATGAATCAGTGTTTTTCCTAATTAAACTATTGGGAGTTTCTTACAAGGCGCTGTAAATTTGTTAAATCAACCTCCGGCAGATCGAAAATTTTGTTTAAGACAAATTTGTGCAGAAACTTTTTAGAGCAAGAGCCGGCCATTCACACATCATGCGAAGAACTGATTCCTCTTCATCTTTGCAGCTTCTGAAAAAATCATCTCCTAACCTTCTACCATATATGCCGTCTCGACAATGTTCTGTTTTAACCCATATCCCATTGCCGATATGGCAGTGATTTGAAAATAAAAGTTTAGTTGATATTTTAAGATCTAATATAGGTCTGGTTTGTTTGGCTACAGCGCAAGTGTTAATAGAGAATCACGTGGGGTTGCTGATTGTCAAGCTTTTGTTCACACCAATATTTACAGGTTGTGATAGAAACCCGGAGGGAACTCCTAACCTTCTGCCATATCTGCCGACCCGACAATGTTCTATTTTAACCCATATCCCATTGCCGATATGGCAGTGATTTTAAAATAAAAGTTTAGTTGATATTTTAAGATCTAATATAGGTCTGGTTTGTTTGGCTACAATGCAAGTGTTAATAGAGAATTACGTGGGGTTTGTGATTATCAAGCTTTTGTTCACATCAATATTTACAGATTGTGATAGAAACCCCGAGATTGTTATCTTCTTGGTGAACTTGAAGGTTTGTACAGCTCATAGCGAGTTCGTCAGCTCTAGAATTTCCATTGAAGCAACTGTGTCCAGGTATCCAGACAAGGTGGTCATTTAAGGATGAGGAGCAGTTACTGACAGCCAATTAACTTCCTGTCAAGAAGAAGGCTCAGAAATTCTGCGCTTTCTCTGAAGATTTAGCAGGTATTGTTTAGGATGGAAAGGTTGATTGAAGAAATTTTATGCTTTCGAGTTAAGATCACCAAATCCGTTTTTGTCGGTTTATGTTGAAACCGCATTCTGTAGCCCATTTCGAAGTAATATTGAGTGCATTTCAGAGACAGCAACAGGGTTGTCATCGGTATAAGCCACAACGTTTTTTACTTTCCCTTCAAGGATTGCTAGCAGTTCTTTACTAGATTTTGGAGAAGACAGGATAAAACACCACCTTGACACCACTTTCTCGATTTTAGTATTAATAATCCTTACTAGCCGATGATTTATTAGTTCCTTAAGTCCTGAGTCGATCTCAAGAGATGTGACAGTCTCGGTGATTGCCTCTGGCTTGACATTATTAAAAGTTCCCTCAATGTCTTTGAAATGCACTCACTATTAATGAAATTATACCTGTATTATATATTAATGAAAAATTATACCTGTATTATATATTAATGACAGACTGTGCGCAGGTTCTTTGGTATGCAATTTTCACCCGCTTTGGGATGAAACATTACATGAGATTACTTTGGCCATTGACCACATTTTTGCATTTAATCAATGCAGGCTAGTTGTAAGCATTCTTTAAATAGTTTTTCCAACTACCAGAAAATTTCTAAGACCTGTTGTAAATCGGCAGGTACCAGGTTGTTTGGTACTGGTGATTTAAATGGTTTGAAAGAGTTCAAGTCCTACTGAATTTTTTTTTTTTGTTACCCGGAATGGCTGAGATTGACAAGTGTCGTTGCTCGTTCAAAGGATATTTCGAATTCAGAAATTTCAGGGACTCTTTACTGGAAGTTCTCCAGGTTTATCCGACAACCAGATAACTGGTGACACTAGGATTACTTGCTAGAATTCTACGTAGCCTGGCTGTTTCGGCAGATGTTTCTACATTTCCGCAGAAGTTTTTGCAAGAAGGGAAAAATAGTGTAAAGCGTTTTTACAAATTTTTATTCAACCAAAAAATCAGTATATAAAAAAAGGAGTTTATTAAAAAAGAAATAAGGCAAAATAGTGTGGTTGATTAAATTCAAAAAAAAGTTTTAATTAAAATAAAAAACCAAACATATAAAAATAATCAAAATCGTATCAAAAAAAGAGAACTGTCTAACATTAATGCATATTATTTAAAAACAAGGCAGAATGTAAACCAACAGTTTTCAAAGGCGTACATTTCCACAAGATAATACAACCTGTTTAGGATTGTGACTTGTACCAAAACTTGAAAATTTCTTATAAGAAAAAATGTGAAAATAGGACTTTTGTGCAATTTTGAGGGGATGTAAATCCGGAACTCTATAACTAAGAAAAACCGTTAATACACGAAAAATTTATTACTGCAGCTTTAATTTTCGTGTCTTGCTGAAGAAAATTTGTACAGGTACTTAAGTTACAGGTGTTTAAAAATAGCAGATTTTCAATTTTTGAGCCCTAATAGGTCTTGAACAGAAAGTGGTATTCTGAGGAAACTTATACTAATTCTAAAAGTTCTTTCTTGTCTCAAAATTTTAAATTCCTATCTTAAAGCGTGCCGGAGCTATAAAAAAAAATAGCATGCAAAATTTGGTTTTCACATGACGCTAAATTTAAATTGTAAATTACAAAATATTGCATAATTTTGATATTGTTTTGTAGAGATAAGAAAATTTCCGCTCTTCTAGTGTTTTTAGATTGTAAAACTACATTTACACACGTAAAAATATATTACTGGAGCTTTAATTTATATGTCTTGCCGAAGAAAAATGTGTACAGGTGTTTAAAAATAGCAAATTCTCAATTTTCCAGCCCTAACAGCTTATAAACAGGGGATGATCCAAAAAAATTTTCTGAGGAAACTTTTTAATTTTAAAAGTTCTTTATTACCTCAAAATTGCAAGCCCCTATCTAAAAGCATGCCGGAGTTATGAAAGTAGAACCCTACCCGCTACATGAAAAAGTTGGTCTACAATATTAATTTTTTTATGTGATTTACCCATGGTTAACATTGTATTCCTCTATCTTTAATGGTGTAGAAGTTTTGCAAACAGACGGACGGAAAGACGAATGGACGGACGGACAGAGTGAAACTAATAGGCACATTTTTTAATTTTTTTTGGAAATATACTAAAAAAAGGGTGTTTAAATTTTATTCTTATATTGTATTATTTAAAATTGTAATAATAACATTAAACTCTTAAAAAATATATATATAAATGTATGTATATATATTTTATTCGAATCAAGAAATAATGTTCAAAACAATAGAACTGAAACAAAATTATTAAATAATTATCTAATGCACAGACAAAAAAAACAACGTGAATAAAACATTTTTATAAAATATATAGTGGTTGAATTAGATCCAAATTTTTTTTAGTGAATCAAAAAAAAAACTATGCATAGTAAATAAAAACGGATAAAGTAAAAGAAAAGAAAAACGTTATTTAATTAAAATCAATTATAAAAGTTTGTAATGAACTGCGAACGAGTGCAGACGTGTTTTGGAGAGGATAAAAATTAAGTACAAAATATTCAAAGTAAATTAAGCGGAATAAATAAAATAATAAAATAGTTAATACTAAAAAAGAATTTATAAAAAAGGAAAAAAATAATTTAAACTAAAACTAAATAAATCAAAAGAAATAAAACTTAAAAAAACTAAAGAAATATTATAAAGTGAACGCATGTATATATTGTAGCATTATACTGTGTTAATCAATACCAAACCAAATAAATTTTAATTGGTGTAAAAATTTAATTAAGCAAAAAAAAAAAATATATATATGAAATAATAATAATTAAATATCTTTAACTAATACCAAATTATATAATCTTAACCGTAACATTATCTTAATAATATACATAAACATAAACATTTAACTTAATACTATAAGTATATATATCTCAACACAAACATTAAAATATACATGAAATAATAATCAATTAAATATCTTTAACTAATACCAAATTATATAATCTTAACCGTAACATTATCTTAATAATATACATAAACATAAACATTTAACTTAATACTATAAGTATATATATTGCAACACAAACATTTATCTCAGAACTATCATTTGCGTAAAATATTGTAACGCTATTTTTGATTTAATGATATTACATTAATATCAAATAAATTAACTAATATCTTCTAACTGCAATACACTTAAAAAAAATAAAATAAAAAGGGTGACCAGTTACTTCTTCTGCGTATGAAGATTAATAATTTCAATCTCAATTTACCCTAAAAATAAAAATAAACATAAACATAATAATAAGAAAAAAAAAAAAAAAAAATAAAAAAAAATTTATAGAATAATAAAACAAATTTTAATATTCACAAAAGTAAAATAAAATGGCTAGGCAATGCTGTGTATGTAAAATGCGATTCTATGGTAAAAACAAAGGCATTCAATGTAGTGGTTTGTGTCGAAAGTATTTTCACATAAAATGTACATCGATCGCAGAAGAGGTAATTTCAGCAGTTGAAGCGGGCTCTGCTTCATGGAAATGCAGTGAATGTCCCGCCCAATCGAATGAGTCGTTTATCGTTGTTGGTGACGATGATCCCATTGCCGGATCAGTAGTGAATGCTGAAGCAGAAACTAATACAGCAGTGAATAGGATCAGCAGTGAATTTCTGCAAAGAAAAAATAAATCAACCATTATTTGAAGTAATTGTTCTCAGTAACTGCTGGTTGGAAATTCTGGCCAAATCTATTAATCAGATGCTTTCAGTTGTGTCGGAAGTTCATCGTTCACAGGCTTATTTAAGTAACCAAATCAATGATCTACTAAAGAAGAATGGGCAAATTCTTGAAGAAAATGTCATCCTGAAAAATAAAATAAGACAGCATGAAAATAAAGCACAGATCCTGGAGCACAAACTGAATTATATGGAACTTCTTTTGGATGAAAAGAAGCAAAATGAAAATAAAAATAATATAATAATAGCAGGCCTTCCATCGAAAATTAATGATCCAACAGAAACTATATTAAAAATCGGGAACTATTTAAAAGCTAACATTAACGTGCAGGATATCGATTCTGTAACTGAACTGAAGCCTAAAATAAAAAATATTCATATTAATAAAAACAAATCAAATGATAACTCAAGTCTATACCTACTAAAGTTAAAAACAAGTAATGCAAAAGTCGAAATGATGTCAAGAAAAAAAACCATTAAACATATGTTCACGGCTGAAGTTGGTTTGGATGAAACGAGCAATCGAGAAATATTTTTTCGAGAACATCTCACCCAACTACAAGCGAAACTTCATCATGAAGCTAGACAAATTAAAACATCTTGTGAATGCAAATACCTGTGGATCAAAAATAATACAATTTACATCAGGAAAACAGATTCATCAAAGGTTTTCAGGATTCAAAATTATAATGATGTCTTATTTGTCCAAAATAACATTACTAAATAATACCATTCAATTAACCATATTATGTTATTATTGTTGTAGCATCATAAAAAATAATGTAGTCACATATAACATTTCTAACACCTTTTGTTTTTGTTTTACTATTATTTTTACTCACATTTATTTTTTTTTATTAAAATTAAACATTTGTATTAACATTGCTAACACCTTTTGTTATTGCTTTATGATAATCTTTACGAACATTTTTGTTTTATTAAAATTAAGCATTCTTATATTATTTTTAAATATTTACAAAATTTATTTATACAAATTGGTAATGATAACTCGCACTAGATTTAATCCAATATTAACTAATAAACCATTACTATATTTAAATTTAATTTTTTTTACTTTTGATTCACAACTTAATAACATTGCTAACACCTTTTGCTATTGTTTTATGATAACATTTACTAACATTTTTGTTTTATTAAAATTAAACATTCTTATATTATTTTTAAATACTTACAAAATTTATTTATTCAAATTGTTAATTAAAACTCGCACTATTTTATTGTTTTTATTTAAATTTGTTGGTTATTTACTTGTTTTTTTATTATTTTGCACGTTGTTTTTATTTCTGATTAAAGAAAGAAATTCAAAACAGCTGATTACATGCAAATATTCACAATTAAAGAATTTTTACATTATCCAAAAATTATTGGTTCGAGTATTAGGTAAAGTTCGTTTCTCTATTTTATCCAATCCAATATTAAAAATAAATATAAATATATTAAGTATATACAATAAAATTTTATTTTTAGTTCCTATAATAACATTAATAATTTCTAAACTACCAAAATATATTCATAGCTATATATTCATAGCATATATTCATAGCATCCTCAATTAATCTTACACTAGTATTCGCCCGCCCCTCGAAATTCGAGGTGTTTTAATTAGCAATTACAATACAATATATACAGTATAGTTTCTTTATGATTTTATTTAAAATGTAAAAATACAATTTTCAATAATTAAAGCCTTTATGAATTTAAAATTTCTTTGTAAATAATATTTTTTGTAAAAACACGATTATTATTATCTTTTAGAAGTTGCCCTTGATTTATTGAGTATTGGAAACTCAATATATACCTATTATATATGTATATATTATAAGAAGCCTAAGATGATAAATCATTGAGTAAAAGGGTTTTAAATATCTATTAATACAGATTAAATATTATGATGATATTATGATATGTAAGAATTTATTTCGTTTAAAATATAAAAAAAAAAACAAAAAAAAAAAACAGAACTGAATCGAACTTGCAAAATCAAAAAGCAACTATTAATAACCCCACACTCTACCACTGTACTAAACACTACACTAAAATTTTAATCTTTATAATCAGTTATATTGTGAAATTCCTACTCCTACCATACAACCAATATTTTAAAATTTTTAATCGAAAAGAAAAATAAAACAAAAATTTAACGGAATCAAAGACCATCTTTTTTAAAAATGTTTAATATAGGTATAGATTATACATATTATATGATACATATGTATATACTTTACATGGGTTTTTTATAAAAATGGAAAATTATTAATGAATTTTGGAAAAATATTAATTTTGTAAGATGGCTATACTGAATATTTATCATTTAAAAACAAAAAAATGAAAGTTGGTTGGTAAATCATTGAGTAATATGGTTTTAAATGTCTGTCATTTACAGATTAAATATTATGATATGTAAGAATATATTTCATATAAAATATTAGAAATAAAAAAAAAAAAAAAAAAAAATAGAATAGAATCGAACTTGTGAACTAAACACTCCTTAAGTTTAAGAAGCCGCCACTCTAGCACTGCACCAAACTCCCCACTGAAGTTTTGACGTTTATATTCAATTTTATTGTGAAATTTCTATTTCCCACCATGTAAAATATATTTTAAAATTTTTTTTATGTTTTTAGAAAAAAAACAAAAAGCAAAAACAACAAAACAAAATTTAAAATTCAACGGAATAAAAGAGCGTCGTTTTTGAATATGTATATTATAGGTATAGATTATACATATTATATGATACATATGTATATACTTTACATGGGTTTTTTATAAAAATGGAAAATTATTAATGAAAATTAGAAAATTTTGGAAAAATATTAATTTTGTAAGATGGCTATACTGAATATTTATCATTTAAAAAGAAAAAAATGAAAGTTGGTTGGTAAATCATTGAGTAATATGGTTTTAAATGTCTGTCATTTACAGATTAAATATTATGATATGTAAGAATATATTTCATATAAAATATTAGAAATAAAAAAAAAAAAAAATAAAATAGAATAGAATCGAACTTGTGAACTAAACACTCCTTAAGTTTAAGAAGCCGCCACTCTACCACTGCACCAAACTCCCCATTGAAGTTTTGACGTTTATATTCAATTTTATTGTGAAATTTCTATTTCCCACCATGTAAAATATATTTTAAAATTTTTTTTATGTTTTTAGAAAAAAAACAAAAAGCAAAAACAACAAAACAAAATTTAAAATTCAACGGAATAAAAGAGCGTCGTTTTTGAATATGTATATTATAGGTATAGATTATACATATTATATGATACATATGTATATACTTTACATGGGTTTTTTATAAAAATGGAAAATTATTAATGAAAATTAGAAAATTTTGGAAAAATATTAATTTTGTAAGATGGCTATACTGAATATTTATCATTTAAAAAGAAAAAAATTAAAGTTGGTTGGTAAATCATTGAGTAATATGGTTTTAAATGTCTGTCATTTACAGATTAAATATTATGATATGTAAGAATATAT
Organism: Poecilobothrus nobilitatus; assembly: GCA_947095535.1. Lineage (NCBI taxonomy): Eukaryota > Metazoa > Arthropoda > Insecta > Diptera > Dolichopodidae > Poecilobothrus > Poecilobothrus nobilitatus. Next base: position 256,937,983 of record OX352772.1, on the reverse strand, counting down.
TTCATATAAAATATTAGAAATAAAAAAAAAAAAAAAAAAAATAGAATAGAATCGAACTTGTGAACTAAACACTCCTTAAGTTTAAGAAGCCGCCACTCTAGCACTGCACCAAACTCCCCACTGAAGTTTTGACGTTTATATTCAATTTTATTGTGAAATTTCTATTTCCCACCATGTAAAATATATTTTAAAATTTTTTTTATGTTTTTAGAAAAAAAACAAAAAGCAAAAACAACAAAACAAAATTTAAAATTCAACGGAATAAAAGAGCGTCGTTTTTGAATATGTATATTATAGGTATAGATTATACATATTATATGATACATATGTATATACTTTACATGGGTTTTTTATAAAAATGGAAAATTATTAATGAAAATTAGAAAATTTTGGAAAAATATTAATTTTGTAAGATGGCTATACTGAATATTTATCATTTAAAAAGAAAAAAATTAAAGTTGGTTGGTAAATCATTGAGTAATATGGTTTTAAATGTCTGTCATTTACAGATTAAATATTATGATATGTAAGAATATATTTCATATAAAATATTAGAAATAAAAAAAAAAAAAAAAAAAATAGAATAGAATCGAACTTGTGAACTAAACACTCCTTAAGTTTAAGAAGCCGCCACTCTAGCACTGCACCAAACTCTCCACTGAAGTTTTGACGTTTATATTCAATTTTATTGTGAAATTTCTATTTCCCACCATGTAAAATATATTTTAAAATTTTTTTTATGTTTTTAGAAAAAAAACAAAAAGCAAAAACAACAAAACAAAATTTAAAATTCAACGGAATAAAAGAGCGTCGTTTTTGAATATGTATATTATAGGTATAGATTATACATATTATATGATACATATGTATATACTTTACATGGGTTTTTTATAAAAATGGAAAATTATTAATGAAAATTAGAAAATTTTGGAAAAATATTAATTTTGTAAGATGGCTATACTGAATATTTATCATTTAAAAAGAAAAAAATGAAAGTTGGTTGGTAAATCATTGAGTAATATGGTTTTAAATGTCTGTCATTTACAGATTAAATATTATGATATGTAAGAATATATTTCATATAAAATATTAGAAATAAAAAAAAAAAAAAAAAAAATAGAATAGAATCGAACTTGTGAACTAAACACTCCTTAAGTTTAAGAAGCCGCCACTCTACCACTGCACCAAACTCCCCACTGAAGTTTTGACGTTTATATTCAATTTTATTGTGAAATTTCTATTTCCCACCATGTAAAATATATTTTAAAATTTTTTTTATGTTTTTAGAAAAAAAACAAAAAGCAAAAACAACAAAACAAAATTTAAAATTCAACGGAATAAAAGAGCGTCGTTTTTGAATATGTATATTATAGGTATAGATTATACATATTATATGATACATATGTATATACTTTACATGGGTTTTTTATAAAAATGGAAAATTATTAATGAAAATTAGAAAATTTTGGAAAAATATTAATTTTGTAAGATGGCTATACTGAATATTTATCATTTAAAAAGAAAAAAATTAAAGTTGGTTGGTAAATCATTGAGTAATATGGTTTTAAATGTCTGTCATTTACAGATTAAATATTATGATATGTAAGAATATATTTCATATAAAATATTAGAAATAAAAAAAAAAAAATAAAAAATAGAATAGAATCGAACTTGTGAACTAAACACTCCTTAAGTTTAAGAAGCCGCCACTCTAGCACTGCACCAAACTCCCCACTGAAGTTTTGACGTTTATATTCAATTTTATTGTGAAATTTCTATTTCCCACCATGTAAAATATATTTTAAAATTTTTTTTATGTTTTTAGAAAAAAAACAAAAAGCAAAAACAACAAAACAAAATTTAAAATTCAACGGAATAAAAGAGCGTCGTTTTTGAATATGTATATTATAGGTATAGATTATACATATTATATGATACATATGTATATACTTTACATGGGTTTTTTATAAAAATGGAAAATTATTAATGAAAATTAGAAAATTTTGGAAAAATATTAATTTTGTAAGATGGCTATACTGAATATTTATCATTTAAAAAGAAAAAAATGAAAGTTGGTTGGTAAATCATTGAGTAATATGGTTTTAAATGTCTGTCATTTACAGATTAAATATTATGATATGTAAGAATATATTTCATATAAAATATTAGAAATAAAAAAAAAAAAAAAAAAAATAGAATAGAATCGAACTTGTGAACTAAACACTCCTTAAGTTTAAGAAGCCGCCACTCTACCACTGCACCAAACTCCCCACTGAAGTTTTGACGTTTATATTCAATTTTATTGTGAAATTTCTATTTCCCACCATGTAAAATATATTTTAAAATTTTTTTTATGTTTTTAGAAAAAAAACAAAAAGCAAAAACAACAAAACAAAATTTAAAATTCAACGGAATAAAAGAGCGTCGTTTTTGAATATGTATATTATAGGTATAGATTATACATATTATATGATACATATGTATATACTTTACATGGGTTTTTTATAAAAATGGAAAATTATTAATGAAAATTAGAAAATTTTGGAAAAATATTAATTTTGTAAGATGGCTATACTGAATATTTATCATTTAAAAAGAAAAAAATTAAAGTTGGTTGGTAAATCATTGAGTAATATGGTTTTAAATGTCTGTCATTTACAGATTAAATATTATGATATGTAAGAATATATTTCATATAAAATATTAGAAATAAAAAAAAAAAAATAAAAAATAGAATAGAATCGAACTTGTGAACTAAACACTCCTTAAGTTTAAGAAGCCGCCACTCTAGCACTGCACCAAACTCCCCACTGAAGTTTTGACGTTTATATTCAATTTTATTGTGAAATTTCTATTTCCCACCATGTAAAATATATTTTAAAATTTTTTTTATGTTTTTAGAAAAAAAACAAAAAGCAAAAACAACAAAACAAAATTTAAAATTCAACGGAATAAAAGAGCGTCGTTTTTGAATATGTATATTATAGGTATAGATTATACATATTATATGATACATATGTATATACTTTACATGGGTTTTTTATAAAAATGGAAAATTATTAATGAAAATTAGAAAATTTTGGAAAAATATTAATTTTGTAAGATGGCTATACTGAATATTTATCATTTAAAAAGAAAAAAATTAAAGTTGGTTGGTAAATCATTGAGTAATATGGTTTTAAATGTCTGTCATTTACAGATTAAATATTATGATATGTAAGAATATATTTCATATAAAATATTAGAAATAAAAAAAAAAAAAAAAAAAATAGAATAGAATCGAACTTGTGAACTAAACACTCCTTAAGTTTAAGAAGCCGCCACTCTAGCACTGCACCAAACTCTCCACTGAAGTTTTGACGTTTATATTCAATTTTATTGTGAAATTTCTATTTCCCACCATGTAAAATATATTTTAAAATTTTTTTTATGTTTTTAGAAAAAAAACAAAAAGCAAAAACAACAAAACAAAATTTAAAATTCAACGGAATAAAAGAGCGTCGTTTTTGAATATGTATATTATAGGTATAGATTATACATATTATATGATACATATGTATATACTTTACATGGGTTTTTTATAAAAATGGAAAATTATTAATGAAAATTAGAAAATTTTGGAAAAATATTAATTTTGTAAGATGGCTATACTGAATATTTATCATTTAAAAAGAAAAAAATGAAAGTTGGTTGGTAAATCATTGAGTAATATGGTTTTAAATGTCTGTCATTTACAGATTAAATATTATGATATGTAAGAATATATTTCATATAAAATATTAGAAATAAAAAAAAAAAAAAAAAAAATAGAATAGAATCGAACTTGTGAACTAAACACTCCTTAAGTTTAAGAAGCCGCCACTCTACCACTGCACCAAACTCCCCACTGAAGTTTTGACGTTTATATTCAATTTTATTGTGAAATTTCTATTTCCCACCATGTAAAATATATTTTAAAATTTTTTTTATGTTTTTAGAAAAAAAACAAAAAGCAAAAACAACAAAACAAAATTTAAAATTCAACGGAATAAAAGAGCGTCGTTTTTGAATATGTATATTATAGGTATAGATTATACATATTATATGATACATATGTATATACTTTACATGGGTTTTTTATAAAAATGGAAAATTATTAATGAAAATTAGAAAATTTTGGAAAAATATTAATTTTGTAAGATGGCTATACTGAATATTTATCATTTAAAAAGAAAAAAATTAAAGTTGGTTGGTAAATCATTGAGTAATATGGTTTTAAATGTCTGTCATTTACAGATTAAATATTATGATATGTAAGAATATATTTCATATAAAATATTAGAAATAAAAAAAAAAAAATAAAAAATAGAATAGAATCGAACTTGTGAACTAAACACTCCTTAAGTTTAAGAAGCCGCCACTCTAGCACTGCACCAAACTCCCCACTGAAGTTTTGACGTTTATATTCAATTTTATTGTGAAATTTCTATTTCCCACCATGTAAAATATATTTTAAAATTTTTTTTATGTTTTTAGAAAAAAAACAAAAAGCAAAAACAACAAAACAAAATTTAAAATTCAACGGAATAAAAGAGCGTCGTTTTTGAATATGTATATTATAGGTATAGATTATACATATTATATGATACATATGTATATACTTTACATGGGTTTTTTATAAAAATGGAAAATTATTAATGAAAATTAGAAAATTTTGGAAAAATATTAATTTTGTAAGATGGCTATACTGAATATTTATCATTTAAAAAGAAAAAAATGAAAGTTGGTTGGTAAATCATTGAGTAATATGGTTTTAAATGTCTGTCATTTACAGATTAAATATTATGATATGTAAGAATATATTTCATATAAAATATTAGAAATAAAAAAAAAAAAAAATAAAATAGAATAGAATCGAACTTGTGAACTAAACACTCCTTAAGTTTAAGAAGCCGCCACTCTACCACTGCACCAAACTCCCCACTGAAGTTTTGACGTTTATATTCAATTTTATTGTGAAATTTCTATTTCCCACCATGTAAAATATATTTTAAAATTTTTTTTATGTTTTTAGAAAAAAAACAAAAAGCAAAAACAACAAAACAAAATTTAAAATTCAACGGAATAAAAGAGCGTCGTTTTTGAATATGTATATTATAGGTATAGATTATACATATTATATGATACATATGTATATACTTTACATGGGTTTTTTATAAAAATGGAAAATTATTAATGAAAATTAGAAAATTTTGGAAAAATATTAATTTTGTAAGATGGCTATACTGAATATTTATCATTTAAAAAGAAAAAAATGAAAGTTGGTTGGTAAATCATTGAGTAATATGGTTTTAAATGTCTGTCATTTACAGATTAAATATTATGATATGTAAGAATATATTTCATATAAAATATTAGAAATAAAAAAAAAAAAAAAAAAAATAGAATAGAATCGAACTTGTGAACTAAACACTCCTTAAGTTTAAGAAGCCGCCACTCTACCACTGCACCAAACTCCCCACTGAAGTTTTGACGTTTATATTCAATTTTATTGTGAAATTTCTATTTCCCACCATGTAAAATATATTTTAAAATTTTTTTTATGTTTTTAGAAAAAAAACAAAAAGCAAAAACAACAAAACAAAATTTAAAATTCAACGGAATAAAAGAGCGTCGTTTTTGAATATGTATATTATAGGTATAGATTATACATATTATATGATACATATGTATATACTTTACATGGGTTTTTTATAAAAATGGAAAATTATTAATGAAAATTAGAAAATTTTGGAAAAATATTAATTTTGTAAGATGGCTATACTGAATATTTATCATTTAAAAAGAAAAAAATTAAAGTTGGTTGGTAAATCATTGAGTAATATGGTTTTAAATGTCTGTCATTTACAGATTAAATATTATGATATGTAAGAATATATTTCATATAAAATATTAGAAATAAAAAAAAAAAAAAAAAAAATAGAATAGAATCGAACTTGTGAACTAAACACTCCTTAAGTTTAAGAAGCCGCCACTCTAGCACTGCACCAAACTCTCCACTGAAGTTTTGACGTTTATATTCAATTTTATTGTGAAATTTCTATTTCCCACCATGTAAAATATATTTTAAAATTTTTTTTATGTTTTTAGAAAAAAAACAAAAAGCAAAAACAACAAAACAAAATTTAAAATTCAACGGAATAAAAGAGCGTCGTTTTTGAATATGTATATTATAGGTATAGATTATACATATTATATGATACATATGTATATACTTTACATGGGTTTTTTATAAAAATGGAAAATTATTAATGAAAATTAGAAAATTTTGGAAAAATATTAATTTTGTAAGATGGCTATACTGAATATTTATCATTTAAAAAGAAAAAAATTAAAGTTGGTTGGTAAATCATTGAGTAATATGGTTTTAAATGTCTGTCATTTACAGATTAAATATTATGATATGTAAGAATATATTTCATATAAAATATTAGAAATAAAAAAAAAAAAAAAAAAAATAGAATAGAATCGAACTTGTGAACTAAACACTCCTTAAGTTTAAGAAGCCGCCACTCTAGCACTGCACCAAACTCTCCACTGAAGTTTTGACGTTTATATTCAATTTTATTGTGAAATTTCTATTTCCCACCATGTAAAATATATTTTAAAATTTTTTTTATGTTTTTAGAAAAAAAACAAAAAGCAAAAACAACAAAACAAAATTTAAAATTCAACGGAATAAAAGAGCGTCGTTTTTGAATATGTATATTATAGGTATAGATTATACATATTATATGATACATATGTATATACTTTACATGGGTTTTTTATAAAAATGGAAAATTATTAATGAAAATTAGAAAATTTTGGAAAAATATTAATTTTGTAAGATGGCTATACTGAATATTTATCATTTAAAAAGAAAAAAATGAAAGTTGGTTGGTAAATCATTGAGTAATATGGTTTTAAATGTCTGTCATTTACAGATTAAATATTATGATATGTAAGAATATATTTCATATAAAATATTAGAAATAAAAAAAAAAAAAAAAAAAATAGAATAGAATCGAACTTGTGAACTAAACACTCCTTAAGTTTAAGAAGCCGCCACTCTACCACTGCACCAAACTCCCCACTGAAGTTTTGACGTTTATATTCAATTTTATTGTGAAATTTCTATTTCCCACCATGTAAAATATATTTTAAAATTTTTTTTATGTTTTTAGAAAAAAAACAAAAAGCAAAAACAACAAAACAAAATTTAAAATTCAACGGAATAAAAGAGCGTCGTTTTTGAATATGTATATTATAGGTATAGATTATACATATTATATGATACATATGTATATACTTTACATGGGTTTTTTATAAAAATGGAAAATTATTAATGAAAATTAGAAAATTTTGGAAAAATATTAATTTTGTAAGATGGCTATACTGAATATTTATCATTTAAAAAGAAAAAAATTAAAGTTGGTTGGTAAATCATTGAGTAATATGGTTTTAAATGTCTGTCATTTACAGATTAAATATTATGATATGTAAGAATATATTTCATATAAAATATTAGAAATAAAAAAAAAAAAATAAAAAATAGAATAGAATCGAACTTGTGAACTAAACACTCCTTAAGTTTAAGAAGCCGCCACTCTAGCACTGCACCAAACTCCCCACTGAAGTTTTGACGTTTATATTCAATTTTATTGTGAAATTTCTATTTCCCACCATGTAAAATATATTTTAAAATTTTTTTTATGTTTTTAGAAAAAAAACAAAAAGCAAAAACAACAAAACAAAATTTAAAATTCAACGGAATAAAAGAGCGTCGTTTTTGAATATGTATATTATAGGTATAGATTATACATATTATATGATACATATGTATATACTTTACATGGGTTTTTTATAAAAATGGAAAATTATTAATGAAAATTAGAAAATTTTGGAAAAATATTAATTTTGTAAGATGGCTATACTGAATATTTATCATTTAAAAAGAAAAAAATGAAAGTTGGTTGGTAAATCATTGAGTAATATGGTTTTAAATGTCTGTCATTTACAGATTAAATATTATGATATGTAAGAATATATTTCATATAAAATATTAGAAATAAAAAAAAAAAAAAATAAAATAGAATAGAATCGAACTTGTGAACTAAACACTCCTTAAGTTTAAGAAGCCGCCACTCTACCACTGCACCAAACTCCCCACTGAAGTTTTGACGTTTATATTCAATTTTATTGTGAAATTTCTATTTCCCACCATGTAAAATATATTTTAAAATTTTTTTTATGTTTTTAGAAAAAAAACAAAAAGCAAAAACAACAAAACAAAATTTAAAATTCAACGGAATAAAAGAGCGTCGTTTTTGAATATGTATATTATAGGTATAGATTATACATATTATATGATACATATGTATATACTTTACATGGGTTTTTTATAAAAATGGAAAATTATTAATGAAAATTAGAAAATTTTGGAAAAATATTAATTTTGTAAGATGGCTATACTGAATATTTATCATTTAAAAAGAAAAAAATGAAAGTTGGTTGGTAAATCATTGAGTAATATGGTTTTAAATGTCTGTCATTTACAGATTAAATATTATGATATGTAAGAATATATTTCATATAAAATATTAGAAATAAAAAAAAAAAAAAAAAAAATAGAATAGAATCGAACTTGTGAACTAAACACTCCTTAAGTTTAAGAAGCCGCCACTCTACCACTGCACCAAACTCCCCACTGAAGTTTTGACGTTTATATTCAATTTTATTGTGAAATTTCTATTTCCCACCATGTAAAATATATTTTAAAATTTTTTTTATGTTTTTAGAAAAAAAACAAAAAGCAAAAACAACAAAACAAAATTTAAAATTCAACGGAATAAAAGAGCGTCGTTTTTGAATATGTATATTATAGGTATAGATTATACATATTATATGATACATATGTATATACTTTACATGGGTTTTTTATAAAAATGGAAAATTATTAATGAAAATTAGAAAATTTTGGAAAAATATTAATTTTGTAAGATGGCTATATTGAATATTTATCATTTAAAAAGAAAAAAATTAAAGTTGGTTGGTAAATCATTGAGTAATATGGTTTTAAATGTCTGTCATTTACAGATTAAATATTATGATATGTAAGAATATATTTCATATAAAATATTAGAAATAAAAAAAAAAAAAAAAAAAATAGAATAGAATCGAACTTGTGAACTAAACACTTCTTAAGTTTAAGAAGCCGCCACTCTACCACTGCACCAAACTCCCCACTGAAGTTTTGACGTTTATATTCAATTTTATTGTGAAATTTCTATTTCCCACCATGTAAAATATATTTTAAAATTTTTTTTATGTTTTTAGAAAAAAAACAAAAAGCAAAAACAACAAAACAAAATTTAAAATTCAACGGAATAAAAGAGCGTCGTTTTTGAATATGTATATTATAGGTATAGATTATACATATTATATGATACATATGTATATACTTTACATGGGTTTTTTATAAAAATGGAAAATTATTAATGAAAATTAGAAAATTTTGGAAAAATATTAATTTTGTAAGATGGCTATACTGAATATTTATCATTTAAAAAGAAAAAAATGAAAGTTGGTTGGTAAATCATTGAGTAATATGGTTTTAAATGTCTGTCATTTACAGATTAAATATTATGATATCACTAATTCGCACATATATCACGATGCACATTATTTAGTTGTAAAATATTGTTAAATTCACTAAAACATCTACAATAGCGCAGACTCAAACCTTTTCCAATTACCTATATAATTTAATTTCTATTAAAATATTGCTACTTATTATTTCTAATGGTGGATTTTAACGAACGGATAAATGTAGATGATTATATAAAAATCAATTACTATACCGAGGTGAACTTTTCTCAAATAAATTTCAAGTACATTAATAACTTGAATATCATATATTTGAATATACAGAGTATACGACAGAAATTACATGATATAGAACAATTAATAGCTTCTTACAAATGTAAGTTGCACATAATTGTTTTAACTGAAATCTGGTTAAATTGGAATGAAAATAAATTTTTTAATCTCCCTGAATATAATTGCTATTTTTCAAATCGGGAAGACTCTTATGGTGGTGTTGCAATATACATACACAACAGTATTGATAGCTCTTTGGCTTTTCAAGAAGAATATGGCAAATCCAACATTCTAATCGTAAAATTATTGAAAGACAACATGAATATAATAGGAATATATAGATCACACGAAACAAAAAGAGTAGATTTTATAGAAAAACTTAATCAAATCACGCTTCTATTTAACAATTCAATAATATTAGGTGACTTTAATATCAATTTACTGGAAGAAAATAATATACACGTAAAAAAATACATTACTACTCTCCTTTGTAACGGATTTACAATATGTAATCGTAAATCAGAGAGATATGCAACCAGAAAAGGAACAACATCTAATACTGTTATAGATCATTTGATAACAGATTTATGTAAATACGAATATTTTTTTCATGTCTTGGATACATATCTTTCAGATCATCAATTACTTCTAGTTAGTCTAAACAAAAAACCGAGCCAAAAACCTCAAACCAATGTTAAAACAATTTTAAACTATGAAAATATAGCTAATCATTCAATTTGGTCAAAACTTAATTCTTATTCTAATTTTGATTAAATCGTTTCTGATTTAAGCTCTATAATTCTGCAAAATACACAGAGAATTCCATTGAGTAATAAAAAAGCAAAATGTTGTTGGATGACCAATGATATTATAAATAAAATTAAAATTCGAGATTCGTATTTTAAATGCAAAAAAAATATCCGCATGACTTACATATTACCGGATTATATAACAAAAGTAAAATTGAAGTCAAACGAATGATTACACAAGCCAAAAAAACATTTCATTCGGATGAGATTACTCGGAATCCAAACGATAATAAACGGTTATGGAAATTATATAAAAAAGTTTTGTACAATAAAGATGATTTAAGTTCCAATTCGCAAATAAAATCTCTTTCTTATAATAATAGCACTATCAACAATGAACTTGAAATCGCTGAAATTGTAAATAATTATTTTATTAATGTTGATAATTCACAACTAGATCAAATCTACCTCAATAACTTTCAATACAATCTATATGAAAACTTTAACTTATATCAAACTAATAATCAAGAAATTATTGAAACAACTTCGAAACTAAAACCTAATGCCGCGACTGGATTTGATAATATTTCCACAAAATTTATTAAAAAGTTCGAACTTCAATTAACTCCTATCATAGTAAAATTTATCAATCACGCTTTTCAAACATCTGTTTTTCCACAATCGTTCAAAACGGCAATTGTGACTCCAATCTTCAAAAGTGGAAAAGCCGAATTATGTTCCAACTATCGTCCAATTTCAGTTTTATCGTCCTTTTCTAAAATTTTTGAAATAATAATTAAAAACAGACTCCAAGTTTTCTTATATAACAATCCAATTTTAAGTAAGGAACAATATGGCTTTGAGAAAAACTCAAATACAACTGCTTCGTGTGTTAATCTAACTGATTTTATTTCAAGAGGAATAGATTCTAAAAAAATTGTTGCTTGTGTATTCCTTGATCTGCAAAAAGCCTTTGATTGTGTGGATCATGAAATTTTACTCTTAAAACTATCAAAGTTAAATTTAAACAATCACGAATTAAATTTTTTTAAATCTTACCTTTCCAACAGACAAAAGGTTGTTAAAATAAATTGTGTGCAAAGTTAAGCGAAAGTTATTTCTAAAGGTGTTCCACAAGGATCCATATTAGGTCCTGATCTTTTTAAAGTCTATATCAATGATATCTGCCTTCTGAGTTTAAAAGGAATTCTTCAACTCTACGCAGATGATGCTGTGCTTAAATACAGTGAACAAAATCAGGATGACCTAAAAAACTCAATAACCGAAGATTTAGGAAAAATTAAAATTTGGCTTGAGGAAAATCGTCTACTTTTAAATGTTAAAAAGACTAAAATAATTCTATTTGGTAATAACAAAATCTCTAATTTCACAATATCTTATAATAACATCAATATTGAGGTAGTAAGTTCATTTAATTACTTAGGTCTAATAATTGATAATAAGCTAAAATGGTCTGACCATATTGAGTATATCATAAAAAAAATTAGTCCATATATCTTCATCTTAAAACGGATGCGAAACTACTTTTCAAATAGTGCTTTAGATACAATTTATACATCATATATTATGTCACATTTAGCTTATTTAAATCCTATATGGAGTAGTGCGCCTATGTTTATAATGAATAAATTAGATGTATTAAATAAGAAAGCAATTAAAACCATAAAAAGATACCCTTTGCTTCATCCAACTCATATGTTATACTCAGAAAAGTATCTAAGCCTTACAAATATATGTAAACGGGAAACGTATATTCTAAGTTTTAAAATTATTAATGATCTAATGAAACACAATTTTAATTTTATTGATGTACATAATCATAACACCAGGAACAAATCTAATTTCTATCTTTCACTTTTCAGAACAGATAAACAAAGAAACAATTGTTTATATAATAGTTTAAAGGCTTTTAATGAGTTACCAAGCGAGCTAAAATCAATAACAATTTTGAGTATTTTCAAAAAAGAAATAAAAAATTTTTATATTACTTAACAACTAAAAACAAAGTACTATTAACCATCTAATCATTTATTTTTTTTGTTTTTTTGAGTAGATACTTGTGCAGAAAACCTTTTTTTTTAAATTTTGAAAACCAGATACACGGCAAGATTAAAACTAAATATGATTAAAACTCAAATTGAAAAGAAAATAAAATGTAAATTGATAATGTAAATGTAATGTGTAAATATTGATAACGCTTAAATTTTTCCATTGTATATATTTATTTAATTTGTAATTTGTTTCTTTAATTTATAGTTCGTTTTTTTTAAATTTATAATTTAATTTTTTGTGTTTAATTTCTTTATATAAAAAAAAAAAAAAAAAAAACCAAAAACACTTTGTGCACTTAAAATTTAAAACTTAACTTTAATCAATTATTAATTATATGGCCATACAGCTTTTGCTAAGGCCTCAAACATTTAAATCAATGAAAAAAAAAAAAAATTTATGAATACTTGTAAATTATACAACTGAAAAAAAAAAAAAAAACAAAACTTACAAGATTAAAATACGCGTGTTCTTCTTTTTTTTTTAGGAGCATAGGGAATCCGTTAAGTCATTTATTATTCATTTTTGACTAAGCTTCAGTTTCTGGAATCATTATTTCACTAAGCCGTTAATTACTCGGCTGTAGCTATTGTACAAGACTAGGAGTTTCTTTAGTTCTACGCCATCAATTATCTTAATTATATTTTAATTATTATTACAAGAACAATATTTTAATATCTATTACAAAAATTATATTTTATTATTATTTTATTATATATTACAATATGATATGAATTATAATTTATAAGAAATATATACTTATTTTTAATTCAATTATATTATACTAATTATATATTAAAAGAAAAATCTATATTATTTTATTAATCTATATGACCCAGCCAGGGTCGTATGAAAGGTCGGTGTCTTAACCACTACACCATTGGCTGGATAAAAAATAAGCCGGTACGCGAGTTATATATTTAAAGTTTCTAAACTTTGAATATGAACAATGTTTTTGAACTTTGAATCATTTAACCTTAATTAATTTAAAAGTACCTAAAACTCATTCACCTTTTGATAAATAAATTAATTAAAAACAGGAAATGAAATTTAGCATTTTTTTAGTAAATCTTAATACAAACAAATCCATAAGCATTTCAAAAATTAGTATTCAGTAATGTTATTGTTTTATGTTAAGAAATGCGTTAGCAATAAGTATAAATTGTAAATTTTAATATAAATAAGTTAAATATATAAAATAAAAGTCCGTCATAAGACCAACCACAAAATTGTTTAATGTATTATTTATTTTTCCGAAGAACTTATTTAACAGTACATTATTAACAATATAATTGGCGCAGTCGAGAAGAATTGAATCCAAAGATTGTATTAAGAATCTTAGCATATATTTAAATATATGCAAATTTAAAAAAGAAAAAAAAAACAAATTTTTAGTGGTATAAAAAAAATATAATAAAAAACATGTTTTTTCTAATAATGCCACCCCCACCTATCCTACGTGGTTATTAAAAATAAAAAAGGTATTAAAAAAAAAAAAAAAATTGAAGAAAAAAAAATTGAAGAAAAAAAAATATGCAATAAAGTTTGAATTCGAACTAGATAGTGCTAAATAAAATAAAAATAGAGTATAACTAAACTAAATTAAATCAAAAAAAAAAATTTATACAAATTCGCGTATGAAGAATATCATTCAATAAAAATTTAAATTAGAACAAAAAAAAAATAAGTGATTTTGTAATAACTCTAAATAAATAAAATTTGTGTATGAAAGAAAGTAGAAACAAAAAATCACCACTCCGATTGCAACTAAATTTTGCAGCAACATATCTACGATCCCGGAAAGTGTTATAGGCTGTATCGCGTTTCGGTTCATTAACCCATCGCGGTCCGAGAGCCATTTAAAGCTTTTTCGTTTTTTCGTTGTCCTGCCTAAACGGTTTGATGGATTGAGTTAAACATTTGTACAAATGTCCTCCTTAGCTTTGGGCGGGTACCGAATTTGGTACATGCAATATGTTACCCGGGTTCGATCCGGCGGGCATCCAAAAAAAATTTTTGTTTCCGATTTATGTCCAATTTTCTATGGTGGTTTTATGGTCTGATAAAAACCCTGTCACAAATTTTGATGAAGTTCCGGTAACCCGTTTGCGCACGAGAGTCGAACGAAGTTCATTAAATTTTTCTGTTGTCCTGCTTAAACGGTTTAATCAATTGATTTGAAAACTCTCAAAATTATTTCTCTTTAGCAGACAAGCTCACTAGGTTAATTTGGTTACGATCCATTAACCCCTTCCGGCACCAAGGGTCAGTGAAATTTTGTAATTTACTCTGTTTTCGCGCTTAAACTGTTTGACAAATTGAGTTGAAACTTTATCAAAGTGTAGCTCTTTACTACAGAAGCTCACTGAGGTGATTTGGTTACGATACATGAACCCGTTTAGGCGCCAGGTCTCAATTAAGTTTTTTAATTTCTTTGTTGTCGCGTTTAAACGGTTTTACCAATTGAGTTGAAAATTTACAAAAGTGTAGCTCTTTACCACAGGAGCTCATTGAGTTGATTTGGTTACGATCCATTAAGCCGTTTCGGCACCAGAGCGCAATGAAGTTTTTTAATTTCTTTGTTGTCGCGCTTAAACGGTTTGACCAATTGAGTTGAAAATTTACAAAAGTGTAGGTCTTTATCACAAAAGCTTTCTGAGTTGATTTGGTTACGATATATTAACCCGTTTTAGCATCAGGCTGCAGGCCATGAAGTTTCTAGTTTTTTTGTTTTTAGTTTCTAGTTTGTTGTGCTTAAACGATTTGATCAATTGAAAATTTGCACAAGTATTGAACTTTGGCACACAAACACATTCATTAAATTTTGTCGTGATACATTAACACATTTCGGCACGATAGACTGTTAAAAAAAATTTTTGTTTCTAATTTGTGGTCTACTTATATAAGATGCATGTGTATAACATATTTCCCATAAAATATCATTGAAATACATATGTACATATAGTATGTATAGGGAGCGGACCTCTTCGCAAAATCTATGTATCAAACTCTCATTTCGCCTAATGCTATTTGGCATAATTTCTAATTTCACAAATTTCATTTTAGCATAATTATCATATTGCAAATAGTTTATAACAAATAACAACTTGAAGTAATAATTATTTTAATTCATTATTGATGATAATAAAAAAACGAGTTTAAGATAACGGCTTTCTTTTATATTTTTTGTTGTTGTTGGATAAAAGTAATTGATATTATAATAATTTTTATTAAAAGTTTTTATCATATTTATCATAATACATTGTTGTTTGCTTGGCATAGGTATATTTTGTTTTTGGATATATTGTTGTAACATATGGACGTCTTAAAAAAAGAAATCAAATTTGTCAAAGCAGAAATAGAGAAGTTTGAGATTGGTGGTGTATACCTGTGGTAAAAAAGAAAAAGTATTTTTTAAAAAATAAGAAAATTAAAAGAATTTTATCAAAAAAAGATGATTATAAGGAAGTTAAATTACTACTTTTAATAGCTGATTATTTAAATTTAAAATAAAACAACTAGTATTTATGTATATTATAACATATTATGTATCCATATATATTTGTCTACATAAAGTTCAAACTAAAATGAATTAAATAATATTTTTATGAATTATGTAATTTTATAAATCATAATATTTAATCAGCTTATTTAGTACTAGTTTAATACTAGTTTAATTTATTTCGAAGAAAATATTTGACAAAAATATATTTTACAAATAGTATTTGAAATTTAGAAAAATGTTTGCGCAACAAACAACCATTTGCAAAATAGTCAAATATGCCAAATGGAAAGTTGCGAAATGTCCTTTTTGTCAAAAGACATTAGGCAAATAGGCATTTTGCAATTTAACATTCGGCTAACTGTATAGAAACCGTATGTATAATATTCATATATTTAAAAATACTGTAAACATAATCAATTGAATTAGAAAACATATTCACATTTCTGCACAGTATTTAATCAAAAATTAGTACATACATATTGAAAGAACTAAAAATCTTACATTCTTATCCATACACAATTTTTACACATATTTTTAGCCAATTAATTTGAAAACATAATTAGAAAAAGTAAACGTAAAAAAATTCTAGTTGATTTATAAAGGTAAAAAACAATCATGTATTTTTTGTATTGAAAATATGTTAAACAGAACCTGAGATGTATGCATTTAAAAAAAAGTTTTTAAAACATTTGAAGAGCTGTCGGTGCTGTAGGATCTGCAACGGTGAGGGTACATAAAAAAGTTGTTCTACAAATTATTCTTTTAAGAGACCTATAAATAGTTAATATTTCATTGCTCTTTATTAAACAGTATATAAGTTTTGTAAACATACGGAGGGACAGAGCGAACCTAATAGCAAATTTTTCAATATGTGCTTAAAAGGATAATTCACAAAAACATGAAATGGCATAGGGACCTCGGTGGCGTAGTTGTTAAAATCGTATAAAGTACGCTGTAAACACCGAGGGAGTGTGGGTTCGAATCCCGCACATGTCGTAAGAGTTATTCCTTCTTACGACAATTACAGCCACGCTTGAACAGGAAAGGCTGTGTAATTTCCTGTCCACATTTATGTGGCAGAGAAATGCATTAAAAAAAAAAAAGAAAAAAAAATGAAATGACATTAC
This sequence comes from Poecilobothrus nobilitatus, assembly GCA_947095535.1. Taxonomy (NCBI): domain Eukaryota; kingdom Metazoa; phylum Arthropoda; class Insecta; order Diptera; family Dolichopodidae; genus Poecilobothrus; species Poecilobothrus nobilitatus. The sequence continues at coordinate 256,920,632 of OX352772.1, read as the reverse complement.
TTACGTAAAAAATGTATTACATTATGGTCTTTTATAATTGAAATGTAATTTTATGTTTCGGTGTTAACGAATATATTGTGAAAATTCACTTCGCCGTAATTGTGTACTCAATATATTATTGATTCCTTTAAAGATTTTTTGTAGACGTGAATTTATAGAATTGTCTCTAATTCTTGGCTTTGTATATTCAATTTAACTAAATGAAATAAAAAATAGAATATAAACTACCAGCATCTGTAAATGCATAGTAATAAGTTAGGTACATATATTATTTTACTTATATTAACGCAGAAACATAAGTTAATAGCTTTTATTCCATAAAGCCAATAAAATACTCCGGGCAATGCCGGGTATTCTGCTAGCTTAGTATATAAAGCAGAAATTCTGTTTGTTTGTTTGTGCCCTGTTCACGTAAAAACCACCAATCCGATTGCCAGTAAATTTTGCAGGAACATTTCTACGAGCCAGGAAGGAGTTATAGGCTATATCGCGTTTCGGTTCATTAACCCATTGCGGCCGAGAGCGTTTTAAAGCTGTTTTGATTTTTCGTTGTCCTCCTAAACGGTTTGACCGATTGAATTGAAAATTTGCACAAATGTTCTTCTTAGCTTTTGGGATGTACCTAATTTGCTTGCAATATGTTACCCGGATTCGGCCCGGCAGGCTTCCAAAAAATTTTTTGTTCTCAAAAATTTATGTCCAATTTTGTGGTGGTTTTATGGTTTGAACAAAAGTGTGTGGCAAATTTTTATGAAGTTTTGCTAATTCGTTTGGGCACGACAGCTGTACGAAGTTCATTAAATTTTTTAATTCTCCTGCTTAAACGGTTTAGTCAATTGATTTAAAAATTCGCAAAATTGTTCCTCTTTAGAAGAAAAACGCACTAGGTTAATTCGGTTACGATTCATTGACCCGTTTCGTTACAAGGGCATAGTGAAGTTTTTTTGTTGTCGCGCTTAAACGGTTTTATCAATTTAGTTGAATATTCACAAAAGTGTAGCTCTTCACCACAGAAGCTCACTTTGTTGACCAATCCATTAACCCATTTCGGCACCAGGGCTCAATAAAGTTTTTAATTTCTTTGTTGTCGCAGTCAAACGGTTTTAACAATTGAGTTAAAAATTTGCAAAAGTGTAGCTCTTTAACATAGAAGCTTACTGAGTTGATTTGGTTACTATACATTAACATATTTCAAAATGTTTGTTTCTAATTTTTGTCTAATTTGACAGGATGAATTTACGGTTCTAAATAACGTCTACGACAAATTTTTGTTAACTTTCGTCAACCCATTTCCGCACGAGTACCTGTTGAAAATGTTTGGCCCAATTTTTTGTTCTGTTGTTAGTACTAAAAAGATATTTCCAACACTCTTTACTTTTGGCTATATTGTTTTTGATATTCCATACAAAACTTTAGAAATACTATAAACACAATCAATTAAATTAAAAACATATTCACATTTCTGTACAGTATTTAATAAAAAATGAGTATGTACATATATATTTAAGAAACCCTTGCATTCTCATCCATATACAGTTTTTACACATATTTTTAGCATATATAAATTTGAAAACATAATTACTTATTAGAAAAAGTTAACGTAAAAAAATTCTGATTGATTTATAGAGATAAAAACAATCCTGTCTTTTTATATTAAAAATATGTTAAATAGAACCTGAAATGTATGCATTTAAAAAGAAGCTTTCACGATTACACGGATTTTAAAAAAGCGGAAAAAGAAAAAAAAATTAATTAAATTAATAATATAGAATAATATAAATATCAAACTGAAAAAAACAAAAAAGTCAAATAAAACAAATTGCATTGAATGCAGAAAGAGTATTAATGTAAAGATGGACAAAGTACTGCAATGTGATGGAGATTGTAAGAAATGGTATCACTATACTTGCGGTGGCATGACTATTGAGGATTACAGTCAAATAGAAGAAGATAATAATAATTTGTGGTTTTGCCCTCAATGCAAGGATAAACGGCAATAGCGGAAATCAATTGGTCAACCTGCTTGTACAAATGTATCATTTAATGCTCCTCATAAACCAAAAGTCCTAAACTGTGATGATATCATGAAAAAATTGGATCAGATCATAGCAAAACACACATCAAACAAAACATCATGATAGTAGATTAGCTGACATACAGAAGGATATACAGATTTTTCTAATTGAGGAAAAGATCCAGTTGGAGAGCGAAAATGAAGTGCTAAGGATATAAGTAGAAAAAAACCATGTAGAAATTCAAAAAATAAAACAAAATAAGCATAGCAAAACCTTGTAATTATCTGGTTTCGCCGAAGCTGTTGATATGGATCCAACATCTATTGCAATAAAAGTTTCAGAAGAACTAGGTGTGAAACATACACACATACGAGAAGCAAAATTTGTAAAACATCAATCAAAAACCTCGGGTGAGTCGTTTAAACTTCTTGTTAGTTGTGAGATCAAAGCTCAAATAATAAAAGTAAAAAAATCCAAAACAATTAAATACGAGAAAATATTCCCACCCTCTACTGCCTCCACTGACACTTCACACTCCACTGAATAAAGCACGCAGATAATATATGTAAATGAACGCCTTACACAACTTTTTAGTTTTAGCTAGAGATCTTAAACGAGTAGGGCAAGTAAAATATCCATGGATAAAAGAAGGTAAAGTTTTCATAAGATCGGATGATAAAAGCAAAGTAATTAAATTAAATTCAGAAAAAGATCTTAATTTCATAAATGAAAATAATATAAATAATGTAGATTTTGAAGTTTTACCAATTAAGACCCAAGTTAAACAAATTGATTGTATAGATAATTTAAAATTTGAAAAGCCAAATACATTGAAAGTTTTCAGTTTGAATGCTAGGAGTATTAAAAATAAAATGGACGATATAAATTTTCTTCTTGAACAATATAAATTCAATTATATACATAATTATTTTTACTGAGACTTGGATTTTGGAAGACGAAATTGACCTAATAAATATTATACACTACAATAAAGTTTTCGGTTGCAGAAGAAAACGTCGTGGTGGTGATGTTGGAATATTTATTCACAAAAATATTGATTTCACAAATCTCAACAAGTATAATGACAACATAAACAATTTTATAACCATATCAATCAATAATTCAACACAAAAAATTCATATAACTGCAATATATAGACCTCCAAGTAATGATAAAGATAATGTAGTTCAATTTTTTTCTGTTTTCGATAAGTACCTAGAAAGCATAAATAGGAACAATTAAATTTTAATTGGTGATCTTAATTTCAATATACTTAACTTGCATGATCATTTGGTTAATGAATATTGTAATATTGTTACCTGCAATGGTTATAATTTCTGCCATTCCCTACCAACTAGACCAGCTTCAGGTTCGTGCATAAACCATGTACTCACCAAGGATTTGACAAAAAAAAAAAATATTAATATGCTTGAAAGTAATATCTCTGACCACAATGTTTTCCTAATAGAAATTGATAATTATACTAAAATAAAACAACAGCTAAATAATGACATTCATATAAGTATAACAAATATTGATGAAATAAAAAAAAACAGCTTGTGACAGATAGACACAAAATTGATGTTTCATCAAATGTTGCCGTTGTCGAAAAAGCTTATTGATTTAAAATAAAAATATACATACAATAAGGTCTTAAATAATACAGTTAGGTCTTAAAAAAAAAATAATAAATACAGTAAGCTATGGATAGACAAAGAATGTTTTAAATTAATTAAATTACTGGCATAAAAAACATTTATTGAATTTGAGTAATGAGTCTTATAAATCCAAATATCACTATTGGTTAAACAGACTAACGCATACAAAAAGAAAAAGCAAAGAGATCACGATAGTCGTAAATTTAACAAATGTATGAATAATCAGCAAAAAATTTGGAATGTTGTTAAAGAAATTATTACTGATGTGAGTAATGACAAGCCAAATGTATGAATGCAGAAAAGAGATAAATAAATATAATAAAATTAATCAATTTAATAATTTTTACTGCAATGTTGGATCATTGGTCATACCAATTTATAAAAAGAGCGGAGAAAAAAGTGACATAAATAACTTTAGACCGATCTCTATTTCGTTAGTCTTCAGTAAAATATTAGAAACTTATATTAATGAGCAACTGGTCGATTACTTAATTCAGAACAAATTAATTTGCGCTGGACAATATGGATTTACAAAATAGTCAAATACCAGCGCTGCATTATTTGATGTTGTGGTTGAAGTACAAAAATGCGTTGAAAAAAAAAAGAATTGGTTTGATTTTTTTTGACTTAACCAAGGCATTCGATTCAGTTGACAAGTAAAATTTTATTAAGAATACTGTTTGAGTGTGGAATTGTTGGGAAACAGCAACTATGGTTTAAGAACTATTTTGAAAAAAGAAAGCAATTCTCTGAAAGTGAGGAAATAAGGAGCGAATTAATCGGAACGGGTAAGAAATATAATAACAGGACACTGTTACCAGCTAATCACTGTTGCAAATGGTTCACTGCCGTGACAGAAATTGCTTCTGCGATTTCTTGATTCATTTTTACCGACCGCATACAATTATGTATAAGGTAGGTATTATTATTCATATTCATACTAAAAATTTGCACCCGAGATTTTGGAAAGTAGATAGGTAGGCACTTGGGCCAGACAGGTCAGTAGGTCAAGGTCACCCGGGAGTAGGTCAAGGTCACCCGGAAGTAGATCATGGTCACCGGAAGTAGGTCATGATCACCCGGAAGTAGGTCCAACCTTAATTAGGTCAGACAGGAAATAGGTTGAGATCATAAAAATAGGTCAGACAGGCGGCGGCGGCCGCCAGACAAGTCTAGTTGTTTACAAAGATTGTATACTTGTTTTAATTAATAGGTAAACATGGAAATAGTAAGAAAAAATTGCTTTTTATTTTTGCTTGCAATTTTGAGATGTTTTTGCTTGCATTTTTGATATGTTTGCATTTATTTCTTGTTTTCTTTTTCTTTCGTTTGTTTTTCTGACAAGTATTTAAAGAAGAGGACAGAAAAACCAGTAATTAATTGTTATGTAAGAATGTTGAAAAAAAAGAAAAACTGGAAATCAAAAAAATATCTAGTGGGGTACATGTTTACTTATTGATGTATACTTGGCTTAAGAAATAGGCGCATATGAAAGTAGAAAGAAAAAATGGTTGATAAATGTAAAAAGAAAAAAAAAACAAAAAAATTTAAACGTACAAGATACAACAATTTTAAAAGGTACAACGCATCTTTAAAATTCATAAAGAAAAGGTGCAAACCTGTTTTTCTGTCTACATAATGATCAAACCATTGGAGAAAGAACTAATTTTTTTTTATTTTTTAAAGAAGAGAATTAATAATTATTGTCACTTTGTCGTGTAAGATATTTTTTGTTTGTAAGAATGTTGAAAAAATTAAAGTTATGGAAATACTTAACGATTAACATGTTGCTTAGGTTCATTGTATGTTGCATAATCTGCAAAGAATAAAAAAAGAAAAAAAATTCAAGTCATCAGGTTAATTGCATTTGGTACCTATTTTGAAAACAAGAATATAAAAATAAAACAGATTTATTTACATGTTCAAAAAATTTTTATTTAACCAGAAATATTTTACAATTTTATAGAAATCTGAGTTGAAAACTTTTTCACGATGATCATGTTAAGATTGCAGAAATAGTGAAATCCAATTTTTCTATACGTCTTTGATTATAAACGTCTGTCTGTATATAAATTTGAAAAATCTTAATTTAATATTTTTTCTTTTAAGAGATGCATATAGACATTAAAACAATTTTTTACAGCACATCTGAAACTGGTGTTTGTATAGTGTATAGGACATGTTGATTTAAAATTTTCAATCTTTGATAATGCCGGTAAGTCTCTGCTTATATCTTCTATTTTAACACTGTCAATGTACTTTTAAAGAAAATGTTTTTTTTTGCTCTCCTTTAACATACATTTTTTCAGCTGATTCTAAATCGTATTTTAATATAGGTTTTGTCTAAATATTCAATTAAACCGTTATTCCATTTAAGTCCATTTATTTTATTTTCGCAATACTGGTTATTATAATTTCTCTCTGGACTAAATTCTTCTGTAGGGTATGGTGGTTTGAAGTGATATACAGTAGGAATTAAACTTCCTTTTTTTAGTATAGCCAGTTCTTTTAGGAATATCGCTTTTCATTTCCTTTTAAAATTTTTAGATCAACTACGAAAATTTGATTATCCATGTTGAAGGTTTACGGAAGAATGTTCATTAGAATTACTAAATTTACAATTATATTCACTTCGGAAAGAGAGCTTTTCTATAAATATGGGTTACCAATGTTTTTAACTAATACAAATATGCTGTTTCACCCATTTACTATGATGGTTGCGGGGCCATCATGCTGTGGTAAAATCACTTTTATTCATAATTTAATAAAATATAAAAACGAAAATATACAACCACATATTAATAGAATTATTTGGTGCAATCCAGACAAAAATGCCGTTCCAAAATATATCAAAGATGTAGAATATAGTAATACTGTTCCAGATTTTAATGATAATCAAAAACCTTTGTTAATTATTATCGATGATATGATGTTAAATTTTCATGATAAGTATGTATGTGATTTATTTACTAGAGGATCACATCATAGAAATTTATCAGTAATATTTGTAAAACGAAATGTTTTTCACCAGAGTAAAATTTCAAGAGATATTTCACTTAACTCTAAATATCCAGTACTTTTCAAAAATCCAAGAGATAAATCGCAGATATTACCTCTAGTTCGCCAAATATATCCCAATCAAATCAAAGCATTTGAAAAAGTATATAATGATGTGACGTCAGTCTCATACGGCTATATATTAATAGATCTTACTCAAGACGTTAATGACATATTTCGATTAAGAAGTGATATATTTGGAAAAGGTTTGTGTTATTGTACGAGAGATTAATTAGAACAATTTGGGGAAGAATATGAAACGTTTGAAGACCAATCGTCATATATTGCACCTATTAAAAACCTCTAAACTAAAATTTCAGAAAGTAATTATAAAACATTGTGAGTAATTAAAACAATTTGTGAAATAACATTAAATATTTTAAAAGGTAATTGTAATCTGAATAAAAAAGCAACAACACAATTACGAAAGTATAAAAAGGAATTAAGATTACTCATTTGCCGTAAAAACCTATAAATAGCAAAAGAAAAATTATTATTCAACGTGGTGGATTTTTACTTACACTTCTTGGTGCAGTACTATCAGGGATAATCGGAAATTTTATAAAATGAATAATACAACATTTAACAAAATGATAATTCTAAAACCCGAGATTTATGAGAAAATGAAGCAAAATGCAGACGCTGAACTCAATGAGTTGGATAAAATTATGAAAAAAATATTGATAAATGAACATCTTACGGACACTCAAAAATGGTGTTTATACAGACAAAATCTATTTAAAATAAGAAACAAAAAACGAGAACTTCCTAGAAATAAAGAGGAAAGAGTAAAAATTACGGAAACAAAAGGTACTCAAACTCGTGCAAAACCAATTTATATAGATACGGAATCTCAGTCGCATTTTCCTGAATATAAAAATGTTGGAACACAAGTTGTACCTGAAGAAGAAGTATATGAAAAAGAAGCTGATGACGAAGTATTTGATGATGAAATTCAAGAAAATATTTTAACAAAAGCATTGTCAGCCGCTTCAGTTGAAGAACGTTTTAGAAAAAGAAAATCAATTAGAAATCAAAATGTACAAATTTTTGAAACTGATACAGGAGACATTATAACTGTTCCTTTAGTTAGCCCAAGCCCACCAAGGAAAAAAGAAAAAACTATAAATACTAAAGAGTTGAAAAATTCATCAAGACGTGTTTTAAGGTCAGCTATAGCAGGTAATACTCAAACAGAAGTTAATTTTCCAATTCGTAAGGATAAATCCGCAAGCTCATGGGCAACATACAAGTAAATGATGAATTTTATGTCACTTTACTTAGTGATTCATCTATGAACTATTATCCAGAAAATTCGTTATCATCTTTTACAAATAAAATGTGTAAAAATGTGTATGGTGAAGAATGGGAAAAAAGTACTCAAATATTTATTAAAGGTATGCAGAAAGATATGATAGGAGTTGGAACATCATATATTCCATACATAGAAAAACAAATGATATGTGACTGGAAAGTTTTTCTACTACCAACACTAATTCAAAATATACGCCCACTTAATAGGTTAAAAGAAAAGAAGTTGAACGACAGTTGATTTGGGGAATTTTTAATTTTATAAACGATGATGTTAATTATATACAACCAGCAAAAGCTGAGGAGATGCCTAAAAATATAAGTTACACTACAATATGTGTTACTAGAACTAAAATAGATATAAAAATAAGAGCAAATTACGCTTTTCAAATTACGCTTAGCAAGAACTTTTGACAACATGTTTCAATCAAGTATCTTCGAAAGTTATAGAATTTAAAAAATATAAACCACGTGTAATAGAAACTTTCATAGATAGTGTACAATTAATTCCAATTATTAAATCAGTTATGTTTTTTATATACATAGATATAATTGAACCGCAAAAAATAGGTGATAAAGATGTACGATGCTTAAGATCTGTTAACATACAAAATTCTTTCACTGATACTGTAAAAGAATTCAGTAATATTCAATATTGCAATGTGGAGAAATCATTTAATAACATTTCATTACTTTTATGTGATAAATATGGATACAAAATAAATTTTTCCAATAGTTCAATTCCAACAAAAATTGTATTAAATTTTAAAAAACTATAAATAAAAACGATTTTACAAAACTATATATTATTTTATTTTATTCATTATGGAGAGAGTATACTATAAGTATTATTTAATTCAATCTGGTAGAGGACTCGATGATATCGGCCCTTTATTACATTCAATCGTACCTTTTCAAAGAGGCCGTGGATTGTGAAGCTTTTTTGGGGGACTTTTTAGATATTTGAAACCATTATTTACTTCAGGCGCTGATATTTTGAAAAAAGAGGTTATTAACTCTGGTAGTAATGCTTTATCTGATATTGCATCTGGTGCAAATGTAAAAGAAGTTATGCAAGATCGTAGTAAAGAGGTTGTTGAAAATGTACGACGTGCTGCCGTACGAAAACTGAATGAAATGTATGTTTCTGATAAAAGAAAACGAAGGGCTATTAAAAGACCATTCATTAAAAATTTAAACTATTTTACGTCAAAACGACGCAAAGATAATAAAGAAAAAAAAACCAAAAACCTACAATCCTATTGCTTCTACAATCCTATTGCTTCTTTAGACAACCGTTCAACTATTGAATTTGTTTCACTGGATCGTGGCGATAGATATAGAGATTTGTCTTCTACATATTTGAGATTAAAAGTACAGATCCTAAAGAAAGATGGAACGCAATGGAATAATGGTAAAAATGCTGAAGGAAAAATAATAATACAACCAAGTGTAGTTAATAACATTTTACATTCTTTAATAAAACAATGTAATGTTTAATTAAATGGCAAAAATATAACACCATCTGATGGAAATTATCACTATAGAGCTTATATTGAATCTTTATTAAATTATATTACAGATGCTGCTGCAACTCATTTAGAATGTGCAGGATGGATTTTAGATAAAGCAAATATAGCTAAATGTGATAATAATGGATCAAAAGAGCGCGAAAAATTGTATTATAATAGCAGTGTAGTGGAACTTATGGGTAAACTACACGTAGATATGTTTAATCAACCTACTCTACTTATAAATAATGTTGACATTCGTATAGTTTTAACACTTGAAAAACCAGATTTCTATCTATTTGCAGACGATTCTGATGAATCACAATTAAAAATTATAGAAGCCACGCTATTTATGAGGCATGTTACCGTTAATCCAAGCATACTCCTAGCACACAATGCTGTTCTTGGAAAATCCAATGCTAAATATAATTATAAACGCGTTGAAGTAAAAACTTTTACAATTCCAATGAACAGCTCGTCAATATCACTTGATAATGTTTTTATTGGGCAGTTGCCAAACACAATAATTTTGTGTATGACAGAAAATGTGGGTTACTCTGGAAAAAGATCAAAAAACCCATACAATTTTAAACATTTTGATATTTCACAATTTGTGTTAAACGTAAATGGAGTTCAAATACCTAATTCAGCAATTGAAACGAGTTTTTCAGATGAAAATAATTCCTGCACAAGAGCATACAGTACACTTTTTTCAGGAACTGGAATTTACCACAATGATAAAGATCATCAGATAACAAAGTCTATGTTTAGTAATGGATTTTTTATACTTGCTTTTGATTTAACTCCAGATGCATCTGGAAATGAAGTATGTCAAGGTTTACTAAACCAGGGTACAGTTAGAATTGAGGCAAGGCTATCAAAACCACTTACATCTACAATAACTGCTATTGTTTATGGAGAATTTGATGCAAGCATACAAATTTATAAAAATCGAAATATATTCACAAATCTGTAAATAGAATATTGAAACATGTATTTGAATATTCAACAAGATGTCATCGTCCTGTGCACTTGTGGATGTGAAGTTTTGTTGTGATGATAAAAATACTTTATTTGTAAAAGATATTTGTTTAGTTGGAATTAAAGAACCTTGTAAAAAATTTGTAAAAGAGTTTACTTACAAATTTCCAACCAAAGAAATTATAAATGAAAATTTTTAAAATTACTCTTTCGGAACTGTACATAATGATAATATTAATAAAGAATTAAGACAGGTACTAGAAAAATTTGTTGTTATTATAACAAATGAAAAATTAAAAAGGAGTTTTTAATGAAATAAGTCGAGTGTATGATTTGAGTCAGTTTGAGTTATGAACACTTTAGAAATAACTAGTGTTTTAAAATGTAATAAATTTACAAACAAATATTTTAAGGGAGTTTTTGCTTTAGACAAAATTCCAAAAATAATAGAAGCACCTAGATTGTAAATACAGACAAGATTAAAGATCCAGGAACACATTGGTTTGCGCTTTATTTTCCAACGCATGGTTGCACAGAATATTTTGATTCGTATGGTGGAGTTCCAGATAAACCGGAAATTTTGAAATATTTAAAAAATAACAGTATAGTTTTTAATAATTTGCAGATACAGAGTTTATACAGATACAGAATTTTATTTAATTTATTTTTTGCACATTTCCAAAAAAATTTTGAAAAAATGTGCTTGTTAGTTTCACTCTGTCCGTCCATCCGTCCGTCTGTTTACAAAACTTCTACAGCGTTAAAGATAAAGAAAAAAAATTTTAACCATGGGTAGGTCTCATAAAAAAAATAATTTTGTGGAACAACTTTTTCATGTAGCCCCACCCATTACGGAGCTACAGCCCCTCAAACTTTGAAAAAGCCCTATATTTAAATGCATATATCTTATGTTCTGCTTAAGATTTTTTCAATCTGAAAACGTCATTCGACAGGTAATTTTTACCTTTGTAAATTAATATCAAAATTATACAATTTTTTTAAATTTAGTATTTAAATTTACCGTTATGTGAAAACCAAATTTTGCATGATTTTTCTACTTTCATAACTCCGGCACGCTTTTAGATAGAGGCTTGAAATTTTGACAAGAAAGAACTTTTAGAATTAGTATAAGTTTTCTCAGAAAATTTTTTTGGACCACCTCCTGTTTATGAGCTATTAGGGCCTAAAAATTGAAAATTTGCTATTTTTAAACACCTGTAACTAAGGAACCTGTACACATTTTACTTCTGCAAGATATAAAAATTAAAGCTACAGTAATATATTTTTACGTGTGTTAAAGGTTTATTTTAGTTGTAAAGGGTTCCAAAGTTGCAGCTCTTCAAAATATGCGAAAAAGCCCCATTTTCAGATGTATATATCTCAAGCTCTGCGTAATAGTTTTGCAATCTAAAACCGCGAGAAGACTGGAGATTTTATTATCTATATAAAAAAATATCAAAATTATGTAATATTTTGTAATTTACTATTTAAATTTACCGTTATGTGAAAACCACATTTTGCCTGAAATTTGTTTTTTCATAACTCCGGCACGTCTTTAGATAGGAATCTGAAATTTTGAGACAAGAAAGGACTTTTAGAATTAGTATAAGTTTTCTCAGAAAATTTATTGGTAGCGCCCTTTAAGAGTTATTACGGCTCAAAAATTGAAAATTTGCTATTTTTAGACACCTGTAACTTAGGCACCTGTAAACATTTTTCTTCGGCAAGACATGCAAATTAAAGGTTCAATAATATATTTTTACGTGTGTTAACGGCTTTTCTTAGTTATATAGGATTCCGGACTTACGGCCCCTCAAAATTTCAAAAAAGTCCTATTTTCACGTTTTTTTTTATTACATGAAATTTTCAAATTTTTGTGCAAGTCACAATTCTAAACAGTTTGTATTGAGTTTTGGAAATGTGCGCTTTTAAAACCGTTGGTTTACATTCTACCTTGTTTATTATGAATTACTTATATATAGTAGATACATATACATTTACACAAATAGTCTTATATATTATTTCTAAAAAGTTCTGCAAAATAGTAAGGATCTCCTTCTTGGTTATTTATTTCCTAAATTTGTTGCTCCACTATATCTTAATCTAAGACTTGAAACGATGGTATAAATTCTTCAGTTCCCATTAATTCCTCCTCATCTACGGTGGATGTAATTTCATTAACTTGGACCTCATTTAGTATACTGACTATTGCAGTTTCTTCAATAAATGGAAATGTTGTTGAATCAGCTGCCATTTTAATTAAATATCTTACCAAAATTGAATTGAAAATGATTTGCCAATAAAATTTAACTGCGTTATATACTGTAGCACTTCAAGTTTTCAGAGTATATAAATAAAGAAATGTAAAATTGGATTTTTAAATCTAGTTAGATGGTGTATAAACCATGTCAAAATTTCAAATAGTAAAAGAAATACATATAGATCTATACAGAAAAAAATGTTACAAGGTAGCAAGTAGAGATTTTTATTCCGGTTCAAAAATTTAATGTATGATGTAATTTTTCTTGGCGCTTTTATGAAATACCTGTGTTTTTACGAAAAAAAAAAATTTTAAATAAGTAAATTTTGTCAACTTCAATTTCAAAATCAATTTAGGTACATATAAACCTGAATCTGAAAAAATAAAGCAACTAAATAAAAGAAATTTATACCTTTTTTAAATTTTATTTTTATTTATTAATAATAATAAAAACTTATAACTACAAACCAATTTACATTATTTATTGGTAATTTGCATATATTTTACCAAAAGACTCAGATATATCTACAATACTTAAATTTAAATTTTTATCTTAACAAAATGTTCTTTTTCTTTTATTTCTTTTACAAAATCAGAATTATCAAAAATATCTTTCTCCATATCTTTTGTTTTTAACAAACTCTTTCTAGTTTCTATATTTTTCTTATAAAAAGCTTCTTTGAAGCTTTTTTTTGCTGGTGGTTCTTCTTCAAGAAGAAGAATGATTTCTTCTTGTTGTTGTTGTTGTTGTTGAAATTGTTGATTTTGTTGCTGTTGCTGTTATCCTGCGTTGGCTCTATTTGTTGAGCTTAGGCAAAAATCTCTGTTGTGTTTTCCATTTTGCTTTATTGTTGTATTATTATGTTGAGCTCTTTCTTTGAATTGATATATCTTAAGAAAAATCACACTTTATTTATACTAAATTTTTCTTCTAAAAAAATTGTATTATCAATGTTTAGAAATCAAAATCCTTAAGAAAACTAATTAAAAACCAAAAATTGTAAAGTAGGTTGTTTATTAATGTAATAAATTCTAATAGATTATAATAAAACTATAATTTTTTTAAATAACATATTTTACAACATTGTTGCATTTAACAGTGTTCTAAAGTTAAGAAAAGATCTTTTACATAAATTCTAATTATACTTTTTTATGAAAGAATATTATTTTTTATTTACCTATTCCTAAATTATTTCTTTTTATTAGTATAATAAAAATATTTTTCTAATATTTTTCTATTTTTATTTTTTTCTATTAGCATTTTTACAACATTGTTGCATTTAACAGTCCTCAAAAGTTAAGAAAAAGTTTTTTAAATAAATTCTAATTATACTTTTTTATGAAAGAATATCATATTTACTTAACTATTGATTATGACTATTATCAAAGCCTAAATATTTTACATATACTTTATTGCCTTTTCGTTTTTAAATTTTTTCAATTAAATAAGCATTGGGATTTTTGACACTAGTTAGTTCCTGTTCAGAAAACCCACCATGTTCAGAGAACCCAACTAATTTATTTTTGTAATCTTTTAAACTATATGTAATCGGGTCTGTCTTGTTTTTGAAAGCTATTTTAAAAACTTCAGTTGAATAGTTAGGTTCATATTCTTTTTGAAAAGTACCTTTAGACCTAGCAATTCTAACAAAATCACCAACATTAAATTTTCACTTATTAAATATTTTAGGGTAATTGTAAATTGAACGAAGAATTTGTTTTTCATTTTGTGATGTAACTTGGTTTGGTTTTAACTTAATTGTACTGTGTTTTGTGTTATTATATTTTTCAATTAGTTTTGGTAAAAGTTCTATCCATTTAAAATTTCCTTGTAAACTAAACTGTTTCCACATAATTGATTTTAATGTTCTGTTAAACCTTTCACAAACACTGGCCTTTATTTCTGAATCAGTGATAGTGATTTATTTTATAGCTTTTCATCAAATTTTGGAATTTTTTGTTGAAAAATTCTGTCAGAATGAATATTTTTTTTGAGACTTCCTCTCCCTTTTAAAAATCTTTTCTATACTTTTAACTACGTCATCTACTGCCTTTGATTTAACTTTTTCGGCATATGAATATTTCGAAAATATATCGATAACAGTTAAGAGGAACTTGTATCCATTATTCTTATTTTTGATAGGCCGACATATCTACAAGATCAATTTCCCATGTATCATTTAACCCTCTTTGAGATATTTTTCGTCTTCGAAATCTACGTCTAACTGAACGATGAATTTCAGATACTATTTGTGCTTTTGACAATATTATTGAAAAGTTAAACTGCAACTGTGAATTTGAATAAAATATATATATATATATACATAAATTATGAAAATACGGTTCGACTATATTCTGAAAATTAAAAACGGTAAAATTAAAAGATTTTTTTCAGTACTGTAATTTAATAGTTTAAAATACAAAATTTTTACAATATATTAACAATAATTTTTAAATTTTTTTCTTTTTCAAGCCATAAGGAACTGAAGTATAATCATTTGAAAAACTCGTTTTCTGGAATTTATTCGATATGTCTTTCTTTCAGGAACAGTGATGACTCTGTGATCGTATGTTCGACGAATACTAGGATTTTTATATTTATTTGTTGAAAATTGTTTAATTTTTTAACTAATTGTTTCATAGAGCCAAAATTTATTTCTTGTGAAGCGTTATAATTTAAACGAATACATTTGACTTTGCAAACAGTTTTTTCACATTTGGAGTTGGTACTATGTATTTTGTATGCATAGTTCTTTGCACCCCCACTGACAAATTCTGTAATGTAACTTCCTATTCCATATTCTTCAAGCTCATCTATCATATCTCCTATGAAAACTCCTGTTGGAGGATAATATCCTCCTTCACGTGCTACATATATTATTGAATCATTATCGTAATACAAAACTCGTTCTTTTAAATTGTTTAAACAAGAATACAATAACAAGAATTCAAACGAGCTTGTGTGGTAGTGTAAGCATCTATACAAACGTTAACAGTTAATAATGTTTCAGCTGTTTCCTCTTTATATTCCCAATTTACCAAAACTGTTTTTTCGTTTATTGAAGTTATTTGATTTACACTCTTGGAAGGATCAGTAAGAAGAGTAAATAATTCATAAGGCTCATTTATGATTTCTGTTTTTAATTGATTTTCTCTCTGCCCAAATTTACCCCAGAAAGAGTTTAACATTAATTTAGCTAATGATCCAAGTCCACGATTTTTTTCTATTTCGTTAAACTGTAAATTTATGCCTTTTCTAAATATTTGAACTTTTCCTTTGGTGTTCTACAAAAGCTAGCCAGAAGCTTCTTGTTTAATTTTAAGGAACTTGGTCATCATTTCAGTGAAAATTCCTTATTGTGATGTAAGGGGATTAAATTGTTTAACAGTATACTCCCATACCTCATATATTTGTACAATTTTGTATCATTTGTTTAACTGCTTCTCTTACTTCATCTATAACCCATGTTCCTAAAATTGACCTACTACGATTGTCATCATTATTCATTTCCAAGCTACATGTTTGACAGCAGGAAAACATTAGCTTATTATTTTGATTTATAGGCAAAACCGGGTGATAGAGTTTTTCTGGAGGAGGTGTCAATGCCTTTATTAATCCTTCAGTATCATTTAAATTTAATTTATTGCACTCAATTTGTCCAACATGAACTTTTGGATGACCCACTGGAAATTTTCCGTATTTACACACCCAAGGATATAGTGATCACTAAATAATGTATATAGTGATATATATACATTATTTTCTCACCAGGTGCACATTTATAATATGTTCTTGTGTTTCCTGTTCTACCGCCATAAAACGCGTCACGTGGTTTTAGTGGTATCAAACTTTCGTTCTCCAATTTTGAGAAAAATGCTTCGTATTCTTTTGATCTCATTTCGTTTCGAAATTCACACTTCCACTTTTCAATCACTTGATAACCTAAAGATCGTAATTTATTGACTTTAGATAATGTAGCCTCATAACGTGTTTCATATTTTTTATCATTTATTTTTGAAAAATTTTGGATGGCCATGGTAATAACAGCCATAAAACTCAAATATTTGTTTTGTGTCTGTACAATATCCGTCAACACGAAGACCAAAAATAACTTTTTCTTTTCCATTACCACTATGCTGAATTTTTATTTTTCTTTGTTTTTCTTCCCACATTAACCAATTTATGGCAATGATGGACTGGTTTTTTGATAAGCGATATCCTTGTTGAGGTATAAGTCCAATTGTATACGGTTTTAAAAAATTCCTTCAAAAAACCAAATTACACGCTGAAGCAATTGTAGTGGCCTCTAAAAATGGCTCAACCTTACATTCTTCCAAAAATAGTTGTCTGAATTTAATACAGGCTGCTGTCAAAATTTTTACGTCGTTCATACAATATTCTACAAGTTCATTTTGGAGGTTTATTTTGGAGTTCATTTATGTCTAAATCAAACGCCTTCGGTAAACTAGATAACGGTATTGGAAAATAGTTTAATGAATCAATAAATTTCACGTTATCTAACAGCATTAAAATTATCTTTGTTTCCCTCATTATTAGTTTTGGTTTGATGATGGTTTTTTCTAAGATATAGTTTAATAAAAACTGATTATCAAATGCTTGTCCATTATGTGCAATAACTACAACTTTATCAAATATTTTTCTTTGGTTGAGTATATATCCTAATAACATTTGTATTGGATTTTGTTTCAACACAGTCGAAGTCCACAAAAATTGCATCTTTCAACATTAGATAATATACAATGCGTGCAACGTTGTTCAAAAATGCACAAATCAGGCTGATGTTCAATTATATCCCCTATTGCAACACCTTCATGAAGTTTCTCCCCGATGATATCATCTTGAGTTGTTTCGAGATAGTAAGAAAAATATAATGTATTCTTAAGTTCAGCTAATTCTTTACATAGTGTAATAAAGCATTGGTGATCTGAAGCAACATTTGTATTACAGTTTTTACACAAATGTCCATAGCATATATGATTTACATCACCTCTGTATACTTTAAAGCATTTTGTACAGGAATTTATTAGAGTGCAAATAGATTGATGTTGCTTTATGATTATCAAAACAAGTTTGACCTTTAAAACTTCGATTGCATACATCACATTTAATATTTGGAAAATTTGCGTCACATGCTGGAGATGATTTGCAAAAGAAACACGACTGTTTACATCTGTGAGACAATCTATTGTTATACGGGACATTACATGTTTGGCAAAAGTAATCACAGCTAAATGCTGCTGTTAATGATGTAATTAAATTGAAGTGACCTTCATCGTATATCAAATTCAATCTTTTTTCCTTATCTTCTTCACCTTGAAAAATAATCGATTTTCCTTTTCCTCTGAAATCAAAAACTACAATTTGATATTTAGAGAGGTACAGTTGAAATTTTTTCAGCTCACTGATACTAGCACCTTTTGCTGGGATGCTTACATTTCTAATTACTTGTAACGCTGCTTTCAATTGAAGTTGACCTACATCTTTTCGCATCTTACAGTAGGCAACAGATTTTTCTATGAATGAGATAGCAACAACTAATGCACTTGGTAAGCATACATTATCTTTGTTTTTAATTGAAATTATACCTCTTCTTTTATTACATTCTTCTTCAAAATTGTTGTATCTTTTTCCTCTACCTCTTCCCGCTGGAAGTCGTACATATGTAACATTTATACAGAACGTATCTGTAGATAATCCTTTGGACTTGCTTTGGAAAATTTTGGAAATAACTTCCCAAATTAACGAAATGTCAAGGTCTTTTGCTTCTTTAAAATTGATCCAGGCTGGACCACGTTCATGAAAACTTTGGCATCCAAAAGTGATACCAATTTTGTCACTAAGGTCAACATTTTCAATTAAATTACTGAATAATTCTTCAATACCACTTTTAATACAATCTATTGGATCTTTGTTGTCTGGTACTGGATTTATTATAAACTCCAATTTTTTTCCAAAAATGTTGAATCGTTTTACATTCACTGATTTTATCGTGAATTTTTCTGTATTCATTTTTTATTTTTTTATTTTCGATTTTTTTTATTTATACACAACCGACCGCGAACGTTTCCAATTTTAAAATTTTCATTCTATTAATCATTTTTTAACTTTTTACACAATTTATACATAATGTCTTGCTTGTTATTTGAAAAAATTATTTCAAATATATAAACAAATCTGTTTTATTTTTTTTTATTTTTACACTACCTATGTACCACTATAAGTATCACAGCAATTAACTTATTTTGAATCGTTTTTTTATTCTTTTTCTTGTTTTCCAACATTCTTACATAATAATAACATCTTATACGGTGATACTAACAATGTTTTCTTTCCTCTTCTTTAAATACTTCATAGACAAAAAAAAGAAAACAACAAGAAATAAATTCTTCTCAAAATTGTATCAATTTGGTCAAGGTTGAATCTTTATGTAAGATTTAAAAACCAGTTTTCACTTGTTCTTTTAATTTTTAAAAATAGTTGCAAAATTTTAAAGAAATGTAGTTACACTTATTTTGTTCTGTTTTCATTTCTCTCTTTAAATTTTATAAAGCATTTTTTCTTATTATTTTCATATGCGCCTATTACTTAAGCATACATCATAAGCATAAGCATAAAGAATACTTCAATAAGTAAACATGTACCACGTTAGATATTTTTTTTACAACATTCTTACATAACAATTAATTAATGATTTTTCCTTCCTCTTCTTTAAATACTTGTCATAAAAAAAAACGAAAGAAAAAGAAAACAAGAAATAAATGCAAACATATCAAAAATGCAAGCAAAAACATCTCAAAATTGCAAGCAAAAATAAAAGGCAATTTTTTCTTACTATTTCCATGTGTAACTATTACTTAAAACAAGTATACAATCTTTATAAACAACTAGACTTGTCTGGCGGCCGCCGCCTGTCTGACCTATTTTTATGACTTCAACCTACTTCCTGTCTGACCTAATTACGGTTTGACCTACTTTCGGGTGACTTTGACCTACTTCCGGGTGACCTAGACCTACTTCCGGGTGATCTTGACCTACTTCTGGGTGACCTTGACCTACTGACCTGTCTGGCCCAAGTGCCTACCTATCTACTTTGGCAAATATTCACTACTCCGGTGCGGAGAAGGCTGTACATTTTTTTCTAGCGTGATGTCTGTGTGTGTGAAAAAAAAAAATAATGTAGATACTTACATACATATGTAAATGGATTTATGAATGAATGTACATATATTTTTACGATTTCATTGCTTATTTTCGTGTAATAGCGGTCGGTCCTGTGGGGGAGATAGCTAATTTTTTAAATGCAATATAGGAATTTTACTGTATACATTTTTTTTTTTTTAATTATATTTTATATGAAGAACAAGTCTCAAACATTTGTCAATAAGTAAATAACTGCATTTTTGGTCAAATTTACTTTTTTATGAAAATTAATCTAATAATGCGTAATCTACCGATTGACAAAAAAAAATTTCAAAAAATACTATTATTAACAAAATAATTTTGCAAATAACTAAATAAGTATACGTAAATGTAATATTAAAAGTGAGTAAAATCTTTAGCTTCACTTATTGATTTAACGTATTTTTAGTTAAATGACAAAAATTATATAAGTTTAGTTATAATCTTTTTAATTTTTTTTTTTCTGTATCCTGGAATATATATGCAATTATCGTAAACAAAATAAGTTGAGTTATTTATTTTTGAACTCAGGTAAAAAATCCGTTAAGCGAAGTTAAATACTTATACAAAAAAAATAATTACAGTTATTGGGTTCTTCCAATTTGCGATGCGATACCGCATACAAATGCAATTTATTGTAAACAAAATAAGTTATTTAGTTTTCAACACAGGCAAAAAAATGCGTTAAACGATTATAAATACTTAGATACTGAAAAATAATTACAGTTATTTAGTTCTTGCCATTTATTTTTGTACAGTTGTTAAAACTTATTTAGTTATATTAAAAGTGCAGAAGATACATAATATGATTATAGTTCATATAGCCCAAATGACGATATTTTACAATTAATTTTTTTTTGATATTATAATTATGTGAAACTACTTTTTTTATAATATTATTCTTTGATAACATTTCTTTTTTTATTTACTTAATATTTAATAACTTAATATTCTTAATTTCATACATTATTTTTTAAAATAAACTCATTATTATTAAAATCAACTCAACCCAATCATAAAATCTCAACTCATCATATTAAAATAAACTCAAAATTCATAATGCACATATATTATAACAAGTTTTTTTTTTCGTAGAATTTTGCAGCTTTTCAGAATTTTATATTTTTTTGTTTTGTATATAACATAATAACTAAACTTATATCGTTTTTGCTATTTCATATTTTCAACGCCAAAAATGAAAATAAAATTGTCAACAAATATATAAGTGGAGTTAATTAATTTTTCTCATTAACATTCAATCTGATCAAAAAAATATCTTTTCCTTTTTATTATTCATTATAATGCTGTTTATTACAAATATATAATTTCTTTTTTAAACTCAATAATTATTATCTTTTTAATAACTAAAAACAAAAATATTATTACAATATCAATAAAGTAATAGAAAAATTAGAAAAAAACACAAAATTAGCTTTTTCTCATTATACCAAAAATACAGTTATGTATTTACTTATTGACAAATGTCTGAGAAGTACATACTTATATGTATTATGAATTTTTTTTTGTTTCTAATTTTAGAAATAAATTTGAATTTTGCAAATAACTAAATGAAAAATTTAATATAAATTAATTTAGAAGGAAAAATTATACAAATGTATATAAATAAAGGACCGCCACAATATTTATGCTTTGAAAATAATTGCAAGCGAGAAGTGTATTTCGTAGCTTTTAAAATAGCTAACAACTTAATTAAACACAACTTTTAAATAAGTTGTAATTTGACATACATAATGCTCGTTGTAATTTGACATACATAATAATATATAATATACAATAGAGAAATTACATTAAATGTTACTAATAACCTCTTAGCTGAGAACTGTCTAAGAGCGTTATGACCCACCACTCTGAGTCAAAATTATCAGGGTCATAAGTCTCCTGGGGAGTTATGGCTTATTGCTATAAGTCAAAGGTCCCTCTGGAACTTACGTCCCACTAAATGAGTCATAAGTCTCTAAGGGAGCCTTGGTTGTTTTTTTATATCTCTAAAAACTTATATAGATTTTTCCAGTCAACTTAACGTTTTTTTAGGTCAACTTAACGTTTTTTAATTTCAAATGCATTTTTATTCAAACCAAATTAACGTTTTTAGCACATTTCCAAAAAAATTTTGAAAAAATGTGCTTATTAGTTTCACTCTGTCCGTCCGTCCGCCCGTCTGTTTACAAAACTTCTACACCGTTAAAGATAGAGAAAAAAAATTTTAACCATGGGTAGGTCTCATAAAAAAAATAATTTTATGGAACAACTTTTTCATGTAGCCCCACCCATTACGGAGCTACAGCCCCTCAAACTTTCAAAAAGCCCTATATTTAAATGCATATATCTTATGTTCTGCTTAAGATTTTTTCAATCTGAAAACGTCATTCGACAGGTATTTTTTTTAACTTTGTAAATTATTTACCGTTATCTGAAAATCAAATTTTGCATGATTTTTCTACTTTCATAACTCCGGCACGCTTTTAGATAGAGGCTTAAAATTGAGACAAGAAAGAACTTTTAGAATTAGTATAAGTTTCCTTAGAAATTGTTTTTGGACCACCCCTGTTTATGAGCTATTAGGGCTTAAAAATTGAAAATTTGCTATTTTTAAACACCTGTAACTTAGGAACCTGTACACATTTTACTTCTGCAAGATATAAAAATTAAAGCTACAGTAATATATTTTTACGTGTGTTAAAGGTTTATTTTAGTTGTAAAGGGTTCCAAAGTTACAGCTCTGTAAAATTGCGAAAAAGCCCCATTTTCAGATGTATATATCTCAAGCTCTGCGTAATAGTTTTGCAATCTAAAACCGCGAGAAGACCGGAGATTTTATTATCTATATAAAACAATATCAAAATTATATAATATTTTGTAATTTACTATTTAAATTTACCGTTATGTGAAAACCACATTTTGCATGAAATTTCTTTTTTTATAACTCCGGCACGCCTTTAAATAGGGATCTGAAATTTTGAGACAAGAAAGAACTTTAAGAATTAGTATAAGTTTTCTCAGAAAATTTTTTGGTAGCGCCTCGTCTTTAAGAGTTATTACGCCTCAAAAATTGAAAATTTTTCTTCGGCAAGACATGCAAATTAAAGGTTCAATAATATATTTTTACGTGTGTTAACGGCTTTTCTTAGTTATATAGGATTCCGGACTTACGGCCCCTCAAAATTTCAAAAAAGTCCTATTTTCACGTTTTTTCTTATTACATGAAATTTTCAAATTTTTGTGCAAGTCACAATTCTAAACAGTTTGTATTGAGTTTTGGAAATGTGCGCTTTTAAAACCGTTGGTTTACATTCTACCTTGTTTAAAATCAAAATAAAGATTTTTCATTTCGACTTAAATATTTTAAATTTCAAATTGGTTTTTAAACTTTTAGCAGATCAAATGCACACTTTTATAAAAACATGCGCAAAAATTAATTTTTACTATCACTGTACATCAAATTAACATCAAAGACACGCAAATTTTCATCACCCCTACTACCTGGATCCTCTCTTACTTGCATAATTCTGTGATAAAGAGCCAACGAAATTGAGTTATTAGAGGAACTGTCACTTACTGTTCAATGTTTAATTCATTACTAGATAATATGTCATTGTTTATTTTTGTGCTGATTGAAATTTAAAGGGTACAATTATACTTCCAATGATAATAATTATTATTCAACTAATGATTTGATTTTCTTTTAATTTGTAAAATATTATTAAAAAAAAACAAATCCAATCGGCTCATGCAATAAAAGTAATCAGTTGGTTCTTTATTTTAACAAGTGTTCATCTATTATAATATGTACAAATATTATTATAAATAGATATATTCTTGAAAAAATAGCAATTTGAAATTAAAAAACGTTGATTTGAAATTTAAAAAATTTAAGTTGAAATGAAAAATCTTTATTTTAATTTTAAAAAACGTTCATTTGGTTTGAATAAAAATGCATTTGAAATTAAAAAACGTTAAGTTGACCTGAAAAAACGTTAAGTTGACCGGAAAAACCTATATATTATATCAATGCATATTACTCTTTGTTAATGACGCAAAATTCAAACTGTAAAATTTTTGTTATCAGTTTAAATATTAATCTTATTTTTGTTTTGTATTTGTTTACAATTTTTATTATTTTTTACATCTAATATTTTTAAATGGAAAAAAAATTATATTACCTTTCTGTTACGAAATATTCGTAAAAAAACTCAAAAATAACACTAGTAAACTATTACTTCCGGTTGTCCGATTTGCTCTAAAAGCTTATCAATCCTAGATATTTACACCAAAACCTTAAATATAAAATTTTAAAAATTCCGCTCGGCCGTTTAGACTGTACACGTGCCCACATACCCACACACACTGGAGTAGTGTTGGCTAGGCCGATTCTAGACCAGGAAGTCACGTCAGAGATAAGAGATGTAGATATAAGATAAGAGGTATGACTCAGCAATGAGTCATCAATGAGTCATAGCAGGAAGTGACGTCACATCCTGTTTTGATAAGAGATATTAAGTCATCAAAAACAGGTTTTAAAATTTTGAATAACAGGCACCCAGATTTTTTTTTAAGAACAATATTTTAATGTTTTAATTTTGTTTGATTGCTTTGAAAAATAGTAAAATAATTTTTTGTTTTGCAGTCATTCATATTGTATGATAAGAAATTTGTTTTAGAATATATTAAGTGTGTTTGTATTTTAACAAAAAAAAAGTTGCGGTTTTAATTTTTCATGTTAATATGAAGAATGGAACTATTCAAATTTTTGTGTGACGTCAGGGGATTCCATACATTTTAATTGAGATTGAATATGAATAAATAACATATAAATTTTCTTATCTGTATTAATAGTATAAAACATTTTGTTAATTTTTTTGTGGTTTCTTGAAGTTGAAATTCTTAAAAGAAAAAAGAACAAATAAGAAATTTGGTTTCTAGTTTTATAGGTTCTAACAAATATTAGATAATTTTAAAGTAAAAACTAATATTGCAAGCTTTTCTGACGAATTAAAGTTAAAATTGTGGAAATTGCGGTTTTGTCTGTTTCATAAAGATTGATATAATATTATAAGGAAAAAAAAATAAAAGTATTTGTATTCCAGATAATTAAAATGAATTAAAGTTACAAAGTTATGATAATGTATGATGCAAAAATATTTGATAAAATTAATATAATTTAGATAAAAAATTTGTATAAAAGAGCTAAACAAGCTGTACTTATTAATATTGTAAGGATCAAAATGGAAAATACAATAGAAATTTTGGATGATGTAATGATTGTTACACCATCAACATCAGCATCAACATCATCTATGTCAACTTATAACCATAGACAACAACAACAACTACATTATAACGAATTGAATCAACCATCACTAAAAAGAAGATATGATGGTAGCAGTGTGAGCAATGTATTAAGTAAGTTCAACGATTCAGCATCATCTTTTGGACTCAACCATTACAAGCAAAAAAAACTGTTAACAACAGACGAAATTATTAAGAATAAATATTATTCTATTGAGAAAATAAGATTTTGTCAGACGAGATATGGTAAGAGAATCTTATTGGATTTTAAAAATACAAGTTTTTCTTGCCTGCAAGTATTGTAGACATACTAACACAGGAAATAAATATTTTAAATAAAGAGACTAATATTTACCTATATGTGGGCAATAAATATTCTATTGTTCAAAAGGATATTTATTCTCAAGAATATTTAGCAATAAATCAATAAAATATTATATTTAAAAATTGTAAAAATAAAGAATAAAAAATTAAATTAATTTGTTGTTATTTCAAGCTTAGGTGTTATTTTTCAGCATTTCTTTTTCAGATTTACTTTTACAGGAATTTAATCACTATCTTTTCAACTTTATCTTTCTATATGAATTTCATTTTACTTTCCTCCATAAAAAATTTAAATTTTGATAATGCAAATAAAAATTATATTAGAGTGGATAATACAAACAAATAATTTTAATTTTCTGGATATTTTATAGCGGAATAAAAACTAAAATTTAGTTCATAACAAAAGCTTCACCATGTCAGCTCGCGCAAAACAAATTTTAAATAATCATCTATAATATAATACACAAAATGTTGGCGAGACCTTGCCAACATGTAAAAAAATATATTTTATATCTATAATAAAATACTCACACTGAATGTAAACTAAACTGGCAATGATGATATTTCTGTATATTTATTTAATAATTTAAAATTTTATTACCAGAGACACGAATCTTTAACTCAAAGTATTATCAAGAGACACAAACCGTTCATTAAAAATATAAATAAATTTAGTAAATATTATTACCAGAGACCAAATTTTCCACTAGAAGTATTATCAGAGACACAAACCGTTCATTAAAAGTTAGTACAGTCAAAAAAGGAGAAGTACGTACTTAAAAAACACATTCTCAATAAAAATAAATTCAGCAAATTTTTAATTTTTAAATTTGACCGCCACATCCATTATGAACTGGTTGCAGCGGTAAATTAAAAATAAATTACTAATCTTCTGTTGGCGTTTTCAATCTTTGTTTTGGAAAAAAAAAAATAAAAATAGGTACTCTTAATAAAATTAAAACGCCTGAAAGTGAAAAGAGCAAAGTTTATAGTAAGTATCATATTTATAAGAAAACGAGGAAGAATACAGTTGCCTTTGTCAACTCTTAGATACCCGTACGAACCGTTAGTATGTTCACAGCCTGTCACTCTGCTCACAATATTATTTTTTTAAAATTTTAGTATTTTAAAATAATTTGGGTGAATTTTATAATTTCTAGAACTATGGGTTGTACATATATTCAAACTATATGTTTATATGTACATTCTTCAAAAGCAGATTCTAACCTTTCACGTAACGATTATCAATCCAAAACTTTTTTAAATATTCTATAGTACCATTTAATACTAAGCGGTAAATGTATATTAAATTTACTTAGTACAAAATAATAAATATAATTTTCAATATTATATTATATTATATTTAAATATTCCATTGACAGAATAATTTCTTATAAGTACAATAAAATACATATATGTATGTAAATACGGCGCTATATAATATACATCTATACTCTTATCATTCATTCACTAGTGACATATACGATATGTAAATAAACATGATATTATATAAGTATGTATATATATTAATATCATATAAATAAAAATTCTTCAAGCAACCGTTATGTTGTTTATTTATTTACATTTTTATATACTACGCATTATATCCTCAACAATTTCAAATTATCGAGTAAAACAAAATGCAAAAAATTCGTTAAAGAAATTTGTTAGAAAATTTGAAAAAATCAAGTAACACTTTCGTCAATTATAAAGTAACCCTATATTATTAAAAAAGTTGTTAACAGAAATAAAAGTATAATGTTGAAGCTTTAATTTTTGTGTATTACTTCAAAAAAATTTTAACAGGTGTTCAAGTTACAGGTGTTTAAAAATAGGAAATTTTCAGTTTTTGACCCCTTACAGCTCCTAAACGGGGAGTGATACAAAAAAAATTTTTGAAATGACTCATACTTATTTTCAAAGATCTAACTTCTGTCAAAATTTCAAGTTTCCAACTTAAACCGTTGAAGGATTTTGCAAAATGTGAGTTTCACATAACGGTAAATTAAGACACCGTATGCCACAAATATATATTTATTGTATATATACTTTTAAAGCTAATAAAAGTAGTAATCGTTTGCCGTTTTCAAAATGAACCTTATACAACTTGTACTATAACAATTTAAATATAGAGCTTTTTTGAACCTTTGGGGAGCTGTAGCTCCGTAACGGGTGGGGCTACAAAAAAAGTTATTAAAAATAAAATTAATATTTTTGTGAGATCTATCAGTAGTTAAAATTTCATAGCTCTATTGCAAAAAAAATGTGGGGATCTAAAAGTTAGATGTTCGAGAGCTACCCTAAGGCTTGGTCCAAACTCAACCAAAAAAAATAGGGAACCTACAAATTACTCCCAGAATATTTTGTGTAAATTTCAAGATTCTAGCTTTCTTAGTTTTTGAGTTAGCGTGCTGACGGACGGACGGACGAACATGGCTCAAATGTCTTAGAATTTTTTTCTGATCCGATCCGAAGGTATATCTAACTCGCTTATTTCGAGGTGTTACAAACGAAGGAGTAATTTTATTATACCCGATCCTATCGTACGGGTATAAAAATAATAGGCCGATTTTATTCTTGATTTTGTTTTCATTAGTATAAAAGCTGGTAAAAGCTTCGCAGCAGACTTTAAAGTAGTTTTGTTTATTTAGGTTGGAATTTTAATTTTTTAAGCTGCATTTTTGACATAACATAAAATATTCGAATTTTTTTTATTAATATAAAATTCGGCAGACTTAGCTAATTATATTTCATAACAGAAATCAGAAACTTACTAAATATTATAGAAATGGATATTTTTCTTAAAAAAAAAGAAAAAATAACATACAAAATATCATTTTAGAAGCCTTCTCTCACAATTGATTCATAATTTTGTACTAATTTATTATTAGACCATTAAATTAAAAAGCTGTCGAAAATGACCGCCACAAAAAAAAAGCCCCCGAAAATTTATGAAATTTCATTACCAGAGACATGAATCTTTTATTAAATATATCAAAGACCTCTTTCAAAGTACATTTAAAAAAAATAAATTCAGCAAATTTTTTTCAAGCAAAAAAAAAACAAGTAAAAGTCTAAAAAAACTACATCTAAAAAATTCAAATTAAATTAAAAATCCATAAGTTATTTTAGTTAGGTACTTAATATACCTAAGCTAAAAAAATACATGTAATAATCCCTCCCTTAATACAGGTAGTAAGGGTGTCAGTATGATAACGTAAATGTTTTTGAATCTATAGAAATTGTGCAATTGCACAGGGGATTTTGTAGTATTTCATTATTTAAAAAATTTCAAAAAAGTGAAAACATTAAAGAAATTAAATCATATATAGTTGAAGTGTTAAAAGATTTAATCACACTAGAAAATCTTTTAATTGAAAATTCAAAAGCTTCAAATGGTGTTAAATTATCTATATCCACCTGTATAGCTGATTTGATATCATTTAAGGAGCAATTAAAAATAAAGGTGTTAAGAAAACAAGAAAATTCAGACATTCGTGAAGAAGCTTTAAAATGGAAAAATTTAAAATCAGCGTTTAAAAATCGGATTCAATCTGGCGTTATTACCAATATTGATGATACAGATCCGAAAATATTTTAAGAAAAATGTAAAGCTATAGTAAAACAAAAAATTAAAGAGTTTTTAATACAACAATCAAGTTTAAAAATAAATATGGTTTTTTGCTGTGAATTTGTTTTACTGAAACCCAATCAAATTGAACCTGATTATGATTTAAAATATCTTGGAACTGAAAATGTATTGGTTATGTTGTCAGATTCTACAGCTGATTGCTACAATACTTTGGAAGAACAAATTCTTTCTAAATTTGATGAATTTCAGGAAAAGGGTAGTGGATGGGCTTTGTCTTCAATAACAAATTTAACCATAAATATAAATAAATATTCAACATTTTTATCACCATCATCATATATAGATTTACCAAAGTCAATTAAGACCAAGTAAATGTAACAGTAAGTCGATGCAACCGACTTATTAATACCCTACACCTGAATAATTCGAATTAAATTAAAAATCCATAATTTTTTTTTGGCACCTGCTTGAACTTCTTCCCTTTTCTGTCTTATTCAACTTGAATTTCAGGAACGTAAAAGAAGCATCCTCTTGGGATATGCTTGAAGCCTTTGTAAAAAATTTTAAGTTTCTATCTTTATTAATTTCGAAGATTATTAGTCCTTGGGAGGTGTGTGTTAGGTACCCGAATTGCCACTCCAATTCATCGAATCCATCTCAGGAATATAAAGAAAACATGCCAGAACACCATTGTACTAAATTTAAAGGTTCTACTTTTGTAGGGTTTGGAGATATTCTCGTTGCTCTTGTGCTCGTCCGGAAGTTTCCAAAATACGAACCCATGGTTCAAATTCTTTCAAATGTCAGTTTCCAATTTTACAGAAAAGGAAACATAACAGAACACCTTTGTACTAAAAATAAAAGTTCTATCTTTGTTGGTTGTGGAGATATACTCGTTTGCTCTGGGGCTAGTCCGGAAGCTTCCAAGATTTGAACCCATGGACCAAATTCTCACAAATTTCAAAAACATAAATCAAACATGAAGGAACACCATTCTGCCTAATTTAAAGGTTATATCTTTGTTGCTTTTGGAGATAATATCATTTGCTCTGAGGCTCGTTGGGAAGCTTCCAAAATCCGAACCCAAGGACCAAATCCTCTCAAATATCAGAGACCTAAATCAAACATGAAAGAACACAATTCTGCCGAATTTAAAGGTTATATCTTTGTTGTTTTTGGAGATAATCTCATTTGCTCTGGGGCTCGTTCGGAAGCTTCCAAAATCCAAACCAATGGACCATATCCTCTTAAATTTCAGAGACATAAATCAAACGGCAAGGAACATCATTGTAAAAAATTTAAAGGTTCTATCTTTGTTGGTTTTGGAGATAGTCTCGTTTGCTCTGTGGCTCGTTCGGAAGCTTCCAAAATACGAATCCATGGTTCAAATTCTTTCAAATGTCAGTTTCCAATTTTATAGAAAAGGAAACATAACAACACACTCTTGTACTAAAAATAGAGGTTCTATCTTTATTGGTTGTGGAGATATACTCGTTTGCTCTGGGGCTCGTTCGGAAGCTTCCAAGATAAGAACCCATGAACCAAATCCTCTCAAATTTCAGAGACTTAAATAAAACATGAAAGAACACCACTCTGCCGAATTTAAAGGTTATATCTTAGTTGGTTTTGGAGATAATCTCATTTGCTCTGGTTCTCGTTCGGAAGCTTCCAAAATCCAAACCCATGGACCAAATCCTCTTAAATTTCAGAGACATAAGTCGAACGGGAAGGAACATTATTGTACAAAATTTAAAGGTTCTATCTTTGTTGGTTTTGGAGATAATCTCGTTTGCTCCGGAATCATCCGGAAGCTTCCAGAATCCGAACCCATGGACTGATTTTGTCCAGATTCGAACTTAGCCTTCCTTTCGTAATTAGTAACCTACTATATAAATTTCATCGAGATAGCTTTATTAGTTTTTCAGTTATCGTGCGGACGGACGGACATCGTTAAATCGACTCAGGAGGTGATCCTGATTCAGAATACATATATACATGTCCATATCTAACTCGCTTCTTTTTGGTAGTTACAAACACCATACCAAAGTTAATATACCCTATACTTTAGGTGTAGGGTATAAAAAAAAAGCATGCGTTAATATAAAAAATGTTGATAATGCATGCTTTGCTTTGTCGATAATGGTATATTTATATCCAAATACCACTCATTCAGATCGTACAAGAAGCTATCCGCATTATTTGCAGTTTTTAAAATTCGATGGAATTGCTTTTCCTGTTTCAATTCAGAATATATCAAAATTTGAGAAGCAAAATGTAATTTCAGTTAATGTATTTGGATTGGAATTGTTACAAAAAAATAAATTTAAAGTTATTGTTCTTCGTTTGACAAAATCTAAAAAGGAAAAACATGTGAATCTATTAATGATTCAAAATGAATATTATAAAGAAAAAAATTTTTATAATGCATTCAATGATAATGGTGATGATGAAATCAAATATGACTATGTTTTAATAAAAAATATGTCAAGACTCTTGTCACAAGATGTTAGTAAACATGCTCATCAGAAAATTTTCTGTGATCGATGCTTACAATATTTCACTACAAATAATAAATTGATGGAGCATACGAAAATTTGTGAAAATATGAATGAATGTGCAATTCGACTACCTTCAAAAGATAATACATAATATAATGAAATTTAAAAATTTTAAAAATAAAATAGTGAACCCTTGTGTGGTGTATGCTGATATGGAGTGTTTATTAAGAAAATTAGATGAAGGGAATAAATACCAAGAGCATATTCCATGTTCCATCGGATATTATGTAAAATCATCTTACATTGAAAAGACTGAATATGGATCTTATAGAGGCGAAAATTGTATCGAATGGTTCTTAGATGAATTGAAATTATTATCAATTTTAGTAGAAACCGATCTAAAAAGTTCACGAAATATGAAACCACTAACATCAGAGCAAATTATAACGAAGCTGAAAAATGTTTTATATGTGAGGAAAATTTTGACGCTAAAGACATAAGATGCAGAGATCATTGTCATCTGACAGGAGAGTACCGAGGTGCTACACATCAAAAATGTAATATAGGATATCAAAATTCATTTACTATTCCTGTAATCTTCCATAATTTAAGCGATTACGATTCACACTTTATTATACTTAAGTTAAATTCACTCATAGAAGGTAAAATTGATTTGCTTCCTATAAATAAGGAAAAATATATATCTTTCACCAAACATATTCAAAATAGTTCAATTAAGTTTAGATTTGTAGATTCATATAAATTTTTAGGTGTAAGCTTAGATGTATTATCAAAAACTTTAAAGGAATTTCCTATTTTAAAATCGCAATTTAATAGTTTAAGCAATTTTCAAATTAAGGAGTTAACAAGAAAAGGAGTTTATCCATATGACTATTTTGAAGACAATAATAAATTTTTTGAAACAATGCTACCCGATAAAAACCAGTTCTATAATAAACTACATAAATCAGAAATATCTAATGAAGATTATCAACATGCAAAAAGGGTATGGGATGTATTTCATATAAAAAATTTAGGGGAATATTCAGCCTTATATTTAAAAACAGATGTGTTATTACTTACAGAAATTTTTGAAAAATTTAGACAAAGTTGCAAAATTACTTATGATTTAGATCCCGCACATTATTTCACATTACCACGTTATACTTGGGATGTAATGTTAAAATATACAAAAGTAAATTTTGAATTACTAACTGATATTGATATGATTTTATTTGTTGAAAGTGGGTGGATAAGGGGTGGTTTAACGCAAATTTCAAAGAGATATAGTAAAGCTAATAATATATATATGACTGATTACAAAGAAAATATTCTACATAAGAGCATATCATATTTAGATATTAATAATCAGTATGGATGGGCTATGAGTCAATATTTACCATTAAACAATTTCAAGTGGGTGAATGATATTACAAAATTTGATTGTGATTTCATTAAAAATATTGCTAATGACTCTTCAACTGATTATATATTAGAAGTTGATTTGGAATATCCAACTGATTTTCACGACAAACATAAAGATTTACATTTCTGTCCTGAACATTCATTAACATTATCGAACGAAAAGAAACTTGTTGCAACATTGTACAATAAAACAAACTATGTTTGTCATTTTAGAACTTTGAAAAAAGCTATAGAACATGGTTTAAAAATAATAAAAATTCATAAAGTTTTAGAATTCGGACAATCTGATTTTCTGAAACCCTATATTGAATTAAATACAAAGCTTCGTAGTTTAGCAACTAGTAATTTTGAAAAAGATATTTTAAATTAATGGATAATGGAACATTTTGGTAAAACCATAGGAAACCTACGGAAACATTTAAATATAAAACTTAAAACATATTGGGAAGGTCGTTATGGTGCAAATTCACTAATTGTATCACTTTATTTTAAGTCTTCAAAGGTTTTTAGCGAAAATTTGGTTGCAATTGAATTAAAAAAAGGTGAAATATTTTTTAATAAACCCATATCTGTGGGAATGGCTATATTAGATATTTCAAAAACTTTAATTTATGAATTTTTTTCTGATTATATGAAGAAAAATTTAAAGAAAAATTGTAAACTTCTTTATACTGACACAGATAGTTTAATTCTAGAAATATTAAATGAAAATATCTATGATATTATTAAAAGAGATTGTTATGAACGATTTGACACTAGCGATTATCCAATAAATAATAAATGGGGAATTCCGCTTGTTAATAAAAAGGTAATTGTATTAATGAAAGACGAAATGAATGGTAAGAACGTTGCAGAATTTATAGGTATAAGATCTAAAATGTATTCAATTAGAGTAGATGGAAAAGATTGTATAAAGAAGGCTAAAGGAATTAAAAAATCTATTGTACAAAAAGAAATTGTTTTTGATGATTATGTAGCTAGCTTAAATGAAAACAGAAACAAAAATATTTGTCAAAATATGATAAGATCTAATAAACATATTGTATATAGTATTAGTCAAGAAAAAGTTGCTTTAATTTCGAATGATGATAAAAGATTCTTAATTCAAAATTCAGTTGAAACCTTATCATGGGGTCATTATAGTTTAAGTCATATGTAATTATGTAATATGTAATTAATTATAAATAATAAATAATAAATACTAAATTGTTATAATTCTTTTTATTTTTAATTAATTTCTAATTTACAATTATTAATTATTTCTTGATAACGATGATTTTTCCTTTTTTTTTATACTATCCATACTAATATAGCATTGATTAACTCCCTTTAATTGAATCCATCACACCAATTTTTAGGTATATTTATTGTTTTTGTACTGTTGACTGAATTTTTTTATGATATTGATTTTTGATTTCTTCACTCCATTTCTTTATTGATTCCTATGAAGTGTTCATTAAGTTTTGATAATCTTTTGTAGATTGATTTTTATTCAAGATCTTTTTTATTTTATTTATTTTATCCATATTAATTTCTTAAATTTATTAAATTTATTGATTAAAGCTATCGATTGTGAAGAGTAAAATGATTATGTTGCTGATTATTTCTCTTCTTAAATACTTTTCAATTAGCTAAATCAGCAATTTTAATAAATAAACATTTTCAAAGGCACAAACACCAACATGATTAAAAGAACATCTTTTACAGCAATTAATTTGTTGATTCTTCAATATTTTTAAACATGTAGAATCACGATTCTTCAAACCAAAAACATTATTCTTTTTCAATATGTTAATAATCCAAGATTTTTTTTCTTCTCCTTTAACATAAACTTTTGTTTGACTCGATATAAAATTTTTTAAAAAATTGATAACATCACAAAAATGTGTTTTGCCGTCAGACCATTGTAAGCCTTGATGATTTTTAGTGAGCCATTTATTTGTGTATTTTGCTTTTGCATCTAAATAATGGTAACCATAAGGTGATTTTATTATAAAATGTTGAATTTCATCATTTTATGAAAGAATAACAATTTCTTTTAAAATAAATTTATTACTATTATCTCGAAAACCTTGTATATCAATTATTACATATTCCATTTTTATGTTTCAGGAGAATGTAATTGATTAAATTTAATATACTTATAAAGTTTGTAAATTAAAAAACTTAAACAATGCAACAATGCAACAATGAATATTTTTTATGACTTATTTTATTGGAATATTTTTTATGACTGCAACAATGCAGTCATAAAAAATATTCCACCAATGAATGGGGGAATTTCAAAAACACAGCAAGACTCTAAGTTTTTAATGTTTCCATTAAATTCCAGTTCATTTATTTTTATTAATTCCAGTTCCTTCAATTCCATTAATTCCAGTTCATTTATTTTTATTTAGAAATCTAAATAATTTTATTAACTTCTCCTGTTAGTGGTTTGAATTCGACTAAACGATCATGCAAAATAAGAAAATAAGCTGTAGTATTGATCGAAATTTTTTTCAAAGTTTTTAGTTCAATTTTAACATCAACTGCCCCCATTTTAAGATCATCATTTTGATAACGGGTGTCAATTATAAAAATTGGAGATGCATTTTAAAATTCTCCCATTAAACTAAAGGTTCTGATGCTAGATGATTGTAGTAAGCACTTCGAAAATTCAAATATGATTCATATGCTAAAGCATAACGATTTTTTCCAAAGTCTAAATTCATATCTTCATATGGATATACTTCAGAATTTAAATATACTTTTAAATTAGAAACATCACAATGATTAAATTTTGAGGGATCTTTTGAAAGATTATTTTCAATATTTTGTTGATCAGTTTGTAGAGCGAAAATAATAAAGCGTGGTTTTTCTAGTTGTGAAGATGTTTTAACATTCCAAATTAGGTGATTAGCTGATGATAATGATGGATTCTCATTTAAGTCCCAACTTCTAAAAGCTATTTTCATAACAGAACCATTATCAATACTTTTATATAATTTCAATTTTGGATTATCCATCAAATTATTATGTTGAACTCTCCAACATATTTTTCTAATAGTAATATTCGGCTTCTCACTAACATTTGAACATATCAAAGAATTGTTGTTGCTTCCAGAGCGTGTTAATATCATTTCATGTTTTGCATTAGGCATAATGTTTTTATAATCTTCAGCAAATCCTAATAATCGCTTTAAAGCAATATGAAAACTGAAATAAAGTCTGTATGGATGATATGAATGCCAGTGAGCACTAGTTATAGTTTCATCAAAAACAAGTTCATTAAAAAGGTTCATTTTAATTGATATCCAAGTAATTTCAAATATTGTTGATTTTCAACAGTTAAACTTTTTTTAGGTTTGTAGTGTTGACTTGCTTCTCCTCTTGATGACTTTAATATATTGAAATGTTGTGGTCGACTCTGAGGATATATATATGAATCTTGATTTTGATTAAACACTATCATTTTGAGGCTTTAAATGCAATCTAATTGTTATTGTTTCTCCACGAAAATTAATTAAATTACCGTTCTGATCCAGGAGTTTTATAGTAATAGAACTTATCTGGTTAATAGTTACAGGTAAATAAATTACATTCTTAGGAACTTCAATTATTTTAAAGCCAGGACTGATATTAATAGAAAATGCATGTAAGATATGAGCTTCTTTTTCATTAATATATGTTCCAGATATAATATTGCATTCTACTCTTATTATGTTTATTTTATTAATATCAACAAAAAGATCTGAAGTGTACCATTTATTAGCTAATAATTTCTTATTACTGAAACCTAATAATCTACCAATAGTACCTTCTCTTTCAAAATCAATTACTTTATCTGCAAAAATTTCACACTTTAATGTATTATTATTTGCTTTTATAGTTATTTTTTCTTTATCTGCTTTAGTTATATTCAACGTTTTTCTAAGAAATATTTCAATATCTTCAATTTCGTATGAACCTCTTCGAATTGTAATAGGTTTATCATCAATAATAAATCTATTATTCTCTTCATCTATATTAGGTATTGAATTATATGTTTGGAAATCTACTAAACCGCAGGTATATTCCTTTCCCTTTAGATCTATAGGTGGAAAATAATTTGTTGTCAATATGGAAGAATTTCCTTTTAAAGTTAATGTTATTGACATATCTTTAATTGATATAATGAGATATTTCAGTAGTGTATTCTGTTTTTATAGCTTTTCAAGGATAATTTCTAAAAATCATCATCGTAACAAAACTATATATACACATATATAATATCTTCTAAAAAATTTTTTTGTTACAATTAAGTTCTAATTATTTTTTCTTTTTTCTTTCTTTGTTACAATTAAGTTCTAATTATTTTTTTGTTTAAATATAGAGAAATAATCTTGAACATGAACAAAATTATTAATGTAGGGCAGTTTTAATAAGCCTAGTCTAATAATAATAAACAAATTTTTTTTCTTATGCTTTATTTACTAATAATTTTTTTTCTTAACAATATGAAATAAAAATTCTAAACATAAATGTCCACAATTGTAAGAATTAAAATTTTGATATTTATTATAATTATATACAAGTTTATCACCTAAATATTTAATTACTTCTAATGGCGGTCTTAAATTTCCAAAACTATCAAAATATTGAGTTATTTTAGCATTTTTAAAATAAGGTACCCAATGCATTCCATCTCCAATATAATTATCTAAATTGATTATAGCACATTCATATTTCCAAGGTCTACATGTTGGTAAATTATCTCTCATAAAAACTCCTCGAAAATATTTTAAATATTTTACACCAAATTTTTCTAAATCGATATTTGTAAGAGCTCTATTAAATAGCTTAGTTAATGGTTTTTTGGTTTCAAATAAAGGCCTAATCCTTTTTTGTATGGTTTTAAATGTAATCCATTGCCACCTTTTAATTTTGCTTCCATCATTTTATTATAATGTTCACTTTCTTTAAATTGTTTGTGAGCATTTTTAGCATCATTTACAGCTTTTGCTATGGCTGCAGTACCGCCAGAAAGTGCTCCAACTGCTAACAGGCCTGCAAAAAAAGGATTAGAGGTAAAACTCCTCCAATTTTTGGTACAGGAATTATTCGAGGAATATTAATTTTTTTTTCTGTCCTTTAGAAAAACTTCTAGCAGCATGTAAAGCAATTTTTATAATATTCTTATCATTCATTGGTTTTTTGATAGTTTTAAGAGCTTTTTTAGTTTCCTTTATAAGTTTTCTTTATTTTCTTTTTTAAACCCATACCGAGTTTAACTTTAGTTTTCATTGCGTTTGTAACTAGATATGAGTTTAACCGTTCACCAAAATTTGAGTCTTTAGCTTTAACCCTTTGCCAAGCTTTCTCTGCTAGTATTTTATCAGCTATATGACGTTGATTTTGATCAGTATTTTGAGAATGTGCTATATCATGCTCTTGACAAGCCACATCTAAAGCATTAATTCCTTTATCACCTCGAGCTAATCGTTTTCTTAGTTTGGTTCCAGGACCGCAATAATTATAACCAGGTAAGTGTGCTTCAAATGGTAGTTTATTAATTAATGAATTAATAACTCCTCTTCCTTTAACAGCTTTTTTATTACTGTTTGAATATTTATTGTGAGGATGCATAATATGCAGTTTAGTTTAAGAAAGTCAATCAAACACTAATCACCTTTTAAAACTCGTAATCATCATTTAAAAGAAAAAATCTTTTACTAAGTTAATGAAATCAAATTTATAAAAGTAGATAACGCAGTTGAAGTTAAAAATTTTGATCAAAATTTAAAGACAAAAATTAAAAAACATGGTGGAAGCTTTCCAGATAGTATAAGGGGATTAATAGTCGGACCATCAAATTGTGGTAAAACTATATGCTATGATAAGTATACTTTTAGATCCTAAAGGGCTTAAATTTCAAAACATTTATATTTACTCGAAATCACTGTATCAAATATGAATATTTAAAAAAAATAATAAAACCAATCAAAGGAATGGGATATAACGAATTTTCAAATAATGCCGATGTAATTAAACCATCAGACTCCCAACCAAACTCAATATTTATTTTTGATGATGTGGCTTGTGATAAACAAGATAACATAAGAGCATATTTTTGCATGGGGCGTCATAAAGAAGTAGATAGCTTTTATTTATGTCAATCTTATACAAGAATTCCAAAGCATTTAGTTAGAGATAATGCCAACTTTTTGATTATATTCAAGCAGGATGATTTAAATTTAAAACATATATATAATGATCATATAAATTCTGATATGACTTATCATGATTTTCAAAAATTGAGTGCATCCTGTTGTAATGATAATTATGGTTTCCTATTAATTGATAAAGACAGTAGTTTAAATAATGGGCGTTATAGAAAAAACTGATGCATTTGCTAAATTTTAATTAACAAGAGGTGAATCAGCAGTTGAATTACTAACTGAACTGGTTATTTAGCAGTTTAGCAGTTGACAGTTATCAGTTACCAGTTATCAGTTAGTAGTTAACAGTTAGCAGTTAGTAATTAACCGTTAGCAGTTGGCGGTTATCAGTTACCAATTAGCAGTTACCAGTTAACAGTTAGTAGTTAGCAGTTAGCAACAGAACACATCAGTTAATAATTGAACGGAATATTTTTAATTTTTTTAAAAATGAATGAAAAACTTATGAACGATTTAATTAAAACTCGTAAAAATTTAAAAAGGAAATTTCAATCTTTAAAAATTCAAAAGCTTTCAGAAGACCATGATCGGGAAAAAACATTTACTTCTATTATAAAACCTTTGAAAGAATTAACAAATGTTGTCAAACAACAACAACAACAAATTTCAAATAATGTTATCAAGTCGGAAATGAAATCGACTGCTGATGATAACAATTCTAAATAAATGAGATCATTCAAGTCGGAATTTAAAACACCTAGCAACAAAAATAATACTTACAATGAATATAAATTTTCAACACCTAATAATTTAATTTTTCATCAATTTCACAACTTGTTTTTCTTAACAACTCACAACTTGATAAATCATATGGACCCTCGTTTGATGAGTCATTAAATGTGCGAAAACTTGGGAATGCTAATTTTGAAATAGATGAAATTAATAAAAATATTTTGATTAATAATGAAGTTTTTAAAGGAACTGATGGTCTATATGAATTAATATTTAAAAAGAAACCTATAAACTACACTGAAAGTGATTTAAATACGTATCTTCAAATACTCAACAAAACGAATGCACATAGAAGAAATTATGACGGTTTAGAACAAATAAAAGGAAACAAAAGTTTTAAATACAAACATATATTAAGCAAATTACATGCGCATGATTATAACACTAGATATAAAAAATCTGGTTCAGGCTATTCGAAAACAAAAAATTGTAGTAAGTTTTTCCATAAATCTTTTACACCAGAAACCCAATTAAATTATACAAATCAATCAAATGAATATGTTTATTGGGATGATCCTAATGAGTTAGTTGATAGATTAAGACTTTTAATTGCTTCACAATCAGCTAGTAACAATAATCATCATAATGAAATTGTATCTATAATTGAAGAATTGAGAGAAGCAAATATAATTCAATAGTATTTCACAATTAGTAAAAATCAAAATGCCACTTGATAAGTTTGGACGTAGTATAGCTTCATCCACTTCTAGAAAATCACATACTAGAGGTCCTGCAGTT
Source organism: Poecilobothrus nobilitatus (assembly GCA_947095535.1). Lineage (NCBI taxonomy): Eukaryota > Metazoa > Arthropoda > Insecta > Diptera > Dolichopodidae > Poecilobothrus > Poecilobothrus nobilitatus. The sequence goes on along the minus strand of OX352772.1, from coordinate 256,879,822 downwards.
GTAGGATTAAAATTAATTTCTGAAGGAAATTATGATTTAGATAACAAAATTTTATCAAATGTTCAAGATCCAGTTTATGGAAATGATGCAGCAACGCAAACATTTGTGAACAACCAAATTTTCATTCATAAAGAACTACTAAAAATCGATATAGGAGATATTTTTAACCATTTCACTAGTGAACTTAAATTAATAGAAGAAAAATTAAAAATGTTAGAAGAAAAAATGCAAGATAGTTTAGTGCAAGTTCATCACAAATTTTCTGTATTGTTAAATGAAAAATATTCAGAGAAGAATGAATTTATTAATTTTCAAATTAAACAACCACTTAAATTTATTAATGAGAGACTACAAAACGCTGAAGCCAAAGTTTAATCAGCATTAGATTTAATTAATAATTCAGGAGATTAATTGCGGTTAGTTTTCATTTAACTTCCAAAATGGATATACATCAAATCAGATATTCTTTAAATATTTTTTTAAATAAATATGAAGGTATTTTATTGGAAGAACATTATGAACAGTTAAAAGATCATTTCAAATTTTTAAAGTTAATTAAAAATTCTATACAAATTGAAACTAAGGAGTATGGATATCATTGGGATATATGTCCCTATACTTCAGATAATATTGAAAGTCTTCCAGATACTTGCCCATGTTATTCAGCAGAACAATATATGTTATACTGTTCTAAACTAATGAGTTTATATAGCAGAATAGAATAGTAAGTTAGAATAAAAATATGTACTCGCAAATTATTATACAAATACAAAAAAAGATTATAAAATTTTAACACATTGAATATTTATTATTTGCTTTTATTTTTATTATATTTTATTTATAAAATGAGTAAAAGAGAGGTATGTTTTAATTAGTTATTTTCAAGATGAGTAAGGATGAAGTTGTAGATTTATTTCATTGGCTTGATGCTTCAGATTCTTCTGAAAATATCGATGAGAAAGAAGATGATATTTCAGATTCATCTAAGGAGAGCGATGAGAAAGAGGATTATGATGATGAAGTTGTAGATTTATTGGATTGGCTTGATGCTTCAGATTCTTCTGAAAATATCGATGAAAAAGAAGATGATATTTCAGATTCATCTGAGGAGAGCGATAAGAAAGAGGATTATGACGATGAAAAGAAAGTAAAAAAGAAAGTTAATTTTATATTAACGCCTCAAATATACATATTATACAAATGGAATACAGCATATAAGTTAGCTCGGGAAAAATATTGGGAAATAATTGCATTGGATCGCTATAGATTTAATCAATGAATTCAAAATACTAATGATATTATTTCTAAGATTCTAGATACTAAACATCGGAAATTCATTTTCAATCAACGATTTTCTAATTAGTTATATATAATAATTACATACAACTATTTTATTTTGTTTAAAAATGAGTAAGAGAGAGGTTGTTGAAGAGCTGCATAAGCCTGCACGGAGAAAATTTTAAACGACCTAGAGTTATAATTAAAGGATTTGATAATCTTGAGCAAGCTGATTTAGTAGAAATGGGTGCATATGCCAAAAAGAATAAAGGTTTTAAATTTTTATTAACTGTGATTGATACCTTCTCCAAATATGGCTGGACAATCCCTATAAAAACAAAAAGTTCAGAGAACATCACACAAGCAATACAAAATATTTTTGTAAATTCTAAAAGACATCGGCAAAATTTGCAAACAGATGATGGAAAGAATTTTTTAATAAAATATTCAAAAATTTAATGTATAAATATCATATAAATCATTATTCAACATTTAGCAAATTAAAAGCCTCTTTTGTATAGCGTTTTAATCGAACTTTGAAAGACAATATGTGGAAAGAGTTTAGTTTTAATGGTAATTACAAATGGTTGAATATAGTTGATTCATTAGTTCACCAATACAACAATACAAAACATCATACCATTCACAGACGTCCATCAGATATAAATAAAAAAAATGCTAATGAGCTGTTGGTAACTATTTATAATCGTATTCAAATTTCTCTACCAACTAAATTTAAAATTGGTGACTCAGTTCGTATAAGCAAGTATAAACATGTTTTTGAAAAAGGGAATACCCCAAATTGGACAACGGAAGTATTTAAGATAAGAAAAGTTCAAATCACTAACCCTGTCACATATTTACTGGAAGATTATCAAGGTCAACCCATACAAGGAAGCTTCTATGATTGAAAAAATTCTTAAAACTAGAGATAATAAAATTTTTGTTAAATGGTTAGGGTTTTCTTCTAATCATAATTCATGGATAAATAAAAAAGATTTATTATAAAAAACAATATTTATATTTTGTTTAAATATTTTTACAAATTATTAGATACAATCTTTTTATTTCATTTGATAAATTATGAAATTTCCATTTGATATGATGATTTCTGCTTTATTGATTTTAAATCAATTATAGTGTAGTCGGATTTATAATCTACATCTTACTTAAAATTCTATCTGTTAATATTTCTCGATATTCTAAACATTTAATTGTGAGAGACTTTTGTTTAAAATTGCCATTATATTCACATCTTATATGAATATCTTTATTATCAGCATATTCCAATTGAAAATGTCTGTAAAATATATGCTCACTATTTATAATTCCACCAATATTACGTTCTTTTCAAATTAATTCCTGTCTAAAAGCCTCAACAGCCACATCTATAGAAACATATTGTGGTACTGAGTCAGCTTTATCTCCTGCTAATTGTGCATCTGCTTTTAAAGTAGTGACTGATGCTATTGTTGTAGTTTTTGCTTCATTTGTTGTTGCTTTGTTTAATTCTGGTGAAATTACATATTTTAATAGCTGAACTGATAAATTTACTTTCACGATCTCATTACTTGGAAGTAATATATTAAAGTAGGTGCTGCCAAAAGCTGATTCATCCAATCTAATATTAGATATTGGAGTTGAATTTGTTTGAATAGTAAATAGGTAAAATATAAATAAGAAAAATGATTTCATCGTTTTATCAAAAAATATGATCTATCTTCGTCAAAGATTCACACAATAATGTATATTATTAGATTACAAATATAAAATTTGTACTTTTTATTTTCTAGAAATTTCTTTATTATGTACAAACTTTACTTGGCTTATAATAGAGCAAACATACATAAAGAGCGGTAAAAATCTATCCCTTCCATCTGAATAAGCTTCCATGTAATCCAAATATTCTTTTTTTAAACGTTCAAGAAATTTTCTAAAATTAGTTAACACGTCACCAATTTTTGATTTATTATTTTTTTCATTATACATATTCGCTATTGATGCTGTAAATATAATTCCATCGTCAATTCGTTTTCTTATCGTTGTCTTTTTCAGCTCATTTTGATTTTCTTCATATTCATTTGTTCTCATTGACAATGAATCAATATGTTGTGAAATTCCTTCATTCATATTATTCGGTAGTACATTTGAAATATTCTTCTCAATCATCTCCCAGTCATCTTCTTCAGCAAATGGACAATCAATATTAAAATGGTTAAGTATTTGCTTTTTTTTATTTGGTGAATCTCTTACTTTACCATATATTATAATGGAAATATCACCGCCATATACTTCAACTTTTAGATGTTGCCAATTCAAATGACATAAATCGAATTTATTAGTTAATGATTCACCATTTCTAATTTTAAACATATTTTTTCCCCACCTTCTGGAGCTGTATACACCTCCAAAAAATCGTGAAATATTTTCCAATGAATTATTTTGATTGAAGCCCATTTCCGGATACAAATACAATATTTATAACCATGTAGAATCTTATCAGCCCAAAACATTATAATTGCCTTATTTATCGTGTTATGACACTTTTCAATTTTAAAATTAGCCTTTTATACAATTTTGAATACATGAATATTATTAATTCAGAAAATAACAATATTTATTTATTTATAATCACATTAATAAACTACAATATAAGTATGTACATTTTTGTAAGGTTGTCTTTGTTAAAGTATAAAAAGGAAAAAAATTTTCACTGGGTAAGAGCATAGAACTAGAATCGAACCTAAACATAATGCATTAATAAACTTACCTATACACACATCCTAACACTCCTGCCCACAGAAGATTTTGTTAATTCTGATTATTTTCATATTTTATGTCTAAATTAGTTGGTAATTAATTTTCTTTAGGCTTACTAAAAATGGATATCGAAAGAACAATTTTTACGTTTAATTAAAAAAACGTCGTTACGTTTTTCTTAAAAATAAAAAAGATTTTAGAAAGAAATATAGAAGTGAGATTAAATATCATATAAAATTTTTGAGGAATTATGCTGACTCAACATTAATTAAGTTCAATTCATTCAGAGATGTTCACGATGACAAATGGACAGATTTATTTACTTTAAATTCTATTGAATTTCCCAAGAGATGTCTATTGCGATTAGGTAAAATCGTACAGAAATTTAAAGAAAAAAATTGTAAATATCGAAAAATACTAAAAATAAATGAAAAACTTTGATATATATTTTTATTTGTTTTTCTTTTATATATTTTAACTAAATAAATTCCATCTCGACTAAATTTTATCTACGGAATCCCCTGACGTCACACAAAAATTTGAATAGTTCCATTCTTCATATCAACATGAAAAATTAAAACCGCAACTTTTTTTTTGTTAAAATACAACACACTTAATATATTCTAAAACAAATTTCTTATCATACAATATGAATGACTGTAAAACAAAAAATTATTTTACTATTTTTCAAAGCAAATAAACAAAAATAAAACATTAAAATATTGTTCTTAAAACATCTGTGTACCTGTTATTCAAAATTTAATAAAAATGTTTTTTTATTCAATTCAATCTCAAATAAATTATTTATATGGAATCCCCTGACGTCACACAAAAATTTGAATAGTTCCATTCTTCATAACAACTGACAACATGAAAAATTAAAACCGCGGCTTTTTTTTTTGTTAAAATACAAACATACTTAATATATTCTAAAACAAATTGCTTATCATACAATATGAATGACTGCAAAACAAAAAATTATTTTACTATTTTTCAAAGCAATCAAACAAAATTAAAACATTAAAATATTGTTAAAAAAAAATCTGGATGCCTGTTATTCAAAATTTTAAAAACCTGTTTTTGATGACTCAATATCTCTTATCAAAACAGGATGTGACGTCACTTCCTGCTATGACTCATTGATGACTCATTGCTGAGTCATACCTCTTATCTCTACATCTCTTATCTCTGAAGTCACTTCCTGGTCTAGAATCGGCCTAGCCTATACTACTCACTAGCACCCACACCCACCCACATACTTACATACACACACACAACCGGACATCATATTGAAAATATTTTTACGCACCGGAGTAGTGCATATTTACCAAAATCTTGGGTAAAAAAGTAGTATGAAAAGTATGAAAAGTATGAGTTTCTTTAGTATGAAAACAATACCTACCTTACACATAATTGTTTGTACGCGGTCGCTAAAAAAATAATAATTTGATAATTAAAAAGAAAAATGAAATTTACGAATTTAAAAATTGTTAGTGATAATATATTGATACATATTAAACTACCTACACGACCATAGATCCAATTAATGGCTAGGGTCTTAAATAAAATGATTACATAATATAGTAAAAAAAGGTTACTATAAAAGCCTGTATTTCTTTTAACTGTATTTCTTTTGCACTATCATTTGCCTGTATTTCATTTGCCTGTATTTCATATTATACAAAAATATATCATATAAATATTCTGCAAAAGGCGTATAACTTTGATTTTGAATTCCCTAAAGTCCCTCCTAATTCACATTCTCACATATACATATATATATAAATATTCTGGAAAAAGCGTAAAGACCTGATTTTGAAAGCAACTCTAAAGTTTCTCCTAATTTAGAATGAAATACAGGCAAGTGAAATACAGGCAAATGAAATACAGTCAAATGATCAAGAAATACAGGCAAATTATACTACGGGTAAATTAAAAAAAGGTATATGACACGCTCCCATAAAAAAATATGTAAAAAAATAACTGTAAAATAATTATTATAGTTAACGATCAAATATTATTTAATAAAAAAATATTTAACAGAATAAAATATATTACAGACCATATTAGCTTAGCTGAAAATGTAATAACAAATGTAACTTTTCAAAATAGTTAAATGTGAATACAGTATACATAAAAAATTAGAATACTGTATGATTAAAACCGAAATAATTGAAAATATTGATTTATTAATCAGATCAATACGCAAATTCTGTGATATACTATAAGTCTGAAAATAAGGGTTTTTTGCAATTTTGAGGGGCTGTATTTCTGAAGCCTCTACAACTAAAAGAAAGTGTTAACACATTTAAAAATATATTACCAGAGTTTTAATTTTTATGTCTTGCCGAAGAAAAATGTGTACAGGTGCCTAAGTTCTAAACAGGGGGTGGTACACACAAAATTGTAAGTTCCTTACAAAATTGGAAGTCCCTATCTAAAAGCGTGCCGGAGTTATGAAGGTAGAAAAATCATGTTAATTTGGTTTTCACATAACGGCAAATTTAAATACTAAATTTAAAAAAAATATTGATATAGAAATAGAATAATAATTGAATAATAAATGAAAGGTAAAAAAAATGTCTGTCGAATAGCGTTTTCAGATTTAAAAAATGTTAAGCAGAACATGGGATATAAGCATTTAAAAATAGGGCTTTTGCAAAGTATTAAGGGGCTCTAGTTTCCTGATGGATGGGGCTACATGAAAAAGTTGTTCCACAAATTTAATTTTTTTATGAGACCTACTCATTGTTAAAATTTTTTTTTCTCTATCTTGAACGGTGTAGAAGTTTTGTAAACAGACAGACGAATTGTCGAACGGACGGACGGAGAGAGTGAAACTAATAGGCATATTTTTTCAAATTTTTTTTGGAAATGTGCTAAAAAATAATTACTTGTAAACAAAGTATTTTCTAATTTATCGATAAGATAATTGTATTGAAAATTTATTAAATGGTCACATGAAATTAATTTCTCTGCTAATATAATAAAAATATCTGTTACTGCAGTTGCAACAGTTAATTTAAATAAAATAATTATTCATAATAACTGTGATTAATCCGAAATGATTTACATAAAAGAGCATCTGCTTCTTCTGCTTATTTTAACCGCTATAGCAGTGTAGAGTGTTCACAAATTCTTTCCACCGATGCCGATCGTTGGTCAGACATTTAATTTGTGACCATGTCTTATTACGCTATCCAGCAAACATTAAGTTAGATCTATCTTAGGTCTTTTAACAGGTTAAATCGTTTTAGGTCTTCTTTGTCGGTTGTTGACGTAAACCATTTTGTGCATTGTTGTTTGTCACAGTTTTATTTGGAATCGTGTTCGACCATCGATCTTCATAATACGGAAAAGGCAACGGATGCTATATGGCTGTAGACTTCTTTAAATGTTATTTGCGATCTTTCATGTTGTATTTATTGTAAGTTCAGCATATTTTTCATAAAAATGCAGCTCTTGACACAGGTGGTCATTTTTCATCAAAATAGGCTCTTGTATATTTATTGTATACCATCGCATCTCACGGAGTAGTTAACTGCCCATAGTGTGAGACGGAAGATCTTACATTTTTGTAGGATTATTTAATCAATGGTTACAATTTTCAATGAAGTTCCTCTTCTACTAATTGAAATTCTTATGCATTCTCTGTTCACTCGATGAAAGGCCTTTTTGAAATCCACGAAGATTAATTGCAACGGGGATTGAAATTCAGTAGACTGTTCAAGGATTATTCGAAAAGTGTTGATGTGATGAACATATGATTTGTTGTTTCGAAATCCAGCTTGATGACTTCTAAGGCTTGAGTTTGACCCAGCTTTAATTCTTTCAAGGATGGTTCTTGCTATTAATTTCGAAAAAACGGGTGCGGAGTGATGCTTTTCTAATTGTGCAATTTTTTAAACATCCTTTTTTAGAAACTGTGCAATTATTCCTTCCTTACATTCGCTTAGGTAGCTTTCTTGCTCGCATATTTCTTGAAATAATGAAACAATAGTAATTCTGACGCTTCATGGTCTAGTTTAAGGAATTGCCATGAGACTTCACCTATGTCCTGTTTTTCAGGATACAAAATGCTGTTTTTCTATTCCCTTCTAAGCCCTTCGCTTATTACCGTAATTTTTGTTTAAGCATTATCTATCTGCTTTTATTACCTAAAACAATTTAGAACAAAAAGTTAAAAAATTAATATTGAATTGAAAGTAATTCGGACAGAGTCGAATTTTAAAGGAGCTTTATCATCATACTCTCCTTCTCCTTCTCTACAAAACAATATAGTACTTCAACAGCTGAATTGCATTTTCATTAAGTTCTATAAACTGAAATTTACTTTTGCTTTTGCATTTCAAATTATCTTACAATTATCTTAAAATTTTTATTATCTCATAATCAATTAATCTTTTTTAATTTATATCTTCAAAAATTCCGCGAAACCAAATTTTAAAAACAAATTGTTCAATCCATTTATGTATTAAACACTTTAAATGACATCATCAAATTATATAAACAATAAACCGAAATATGACACTTTTTTGTTTATGTTGCATTTACGTTATGTTGTAATAGTTATCATGTGCTTTGTATAAAACATATCGATAAAGTAAATAGCCTTTACTGATTGTAATTTATCGATTTGTTGTTAAAGAAATTTTAAAATTAAGTTTTAAATTTTAGTTGAAATATATAGCTGTCAAAAGACATTTGAATTTATTACTGATTTTGTTTTAAAGCTGTAAAAATGAATAAATCATTACTTTTATTTTATAATAAAATTTTTAAATAAAAATTAGTAAATCGTTTTATCGAGTAGTTAAGAATATACAAGAAAAAATATTTCCAAATTTACTTATAAGTTTCACTCTGTGCGTTCGTCCGTCTGTTTATAAAGTTTCTACACGGTTTAAGGTAGAGCAATAAAGTTTTAGCGCTGGATAGCTCTTGTTAAAACTGCTGCTATATGACAACTTTTTATATAGTCGCGCCATATTACGGAAATAAAGCTCCTAAAAATTTGATATAACGTTATTTCCTAATGTGTGATTATCTCAGGTTCTGCTTAACAATTTGTCAATCTAAAACCGCCACACGATAGTGCATTTTTTTATCTTATTAAATCAATATGCAAATTATACAATTTTTTGAAATTTAAAAAAATGTTGCATTTGGAAGAAAAAATACTTTTAATTTAAAAAAAAATTGTTTAGTTTGAACTATTGAATGAGTATGAAGAAATGTTGAATTTATATGAAAACGTCTTTAAATTCAATGCAGAATTGTTGTATTTGGTTGCAAAAAAAATATATCTTATAAATAATATCATATATCATATAGATCGTGCAAGATAATAGATGGCGTAAAAATAAAGAAATATCTAGTTCTCATAGTCTTGTACAATAGGTAAGAAATCAACAGCTTAGCGGATTAATAATTCCAGAAACTGCTTAGTCTAATGTGAATAATAAATAACTTTTTTTTTTCCCCCTAAGAGAGGTGGGAATCTTCCAAAGACACCAAGAATTACCCCTTGGTAGTGTCAGATTCTTACTGACTAAACCCACCTCCCCCTTTAGCCAGTATATTGGGATGAAACCCTTACCTGCGAACGCAGTATATTGGCTAGGGAGTAGGGATAGGAAAGGTTAGGAAAATGGATACAGAAACATTGAATTGGGAGTGGGACTGTAAGGAAACAATGAATCCGCCTATTATTATTATTTTGCTATCAGTGACTAAAGCCGTCCAAACAGTTACAACATGTAGTATAGTATATAAATTACTACATGAGGTAATTATTGAAGGCAACCCCCACTGTCACTGTAGCGGCTGTTATTATTGGTATTAATATTCTTATTAATATTATTATTATTTTACTACAGAGTCAGCGCCATCAGTGGATTACAACGTGCAGCAGTATATAACACCTACTTGCATGATATAACCAAAGATAGCCCCACTGTAGTAGGTATTATTATTATTACTATTATTATTATTATTATAATTATTGTTATATTATTATTGTACTATTTATTATACTATTTAATTACTGTACTATTATTATTATTATTAATTATTATTATTATTATTATTATTTTATAACACCTTACTTGCATGATATAACCAAAGATGGCGCTACTGTAGCAGCTATTATTATTATAATTATTGTTATTGTTATTATTATTATTATTATTAATATTATTATTGTTATTATTACTAATATTAATTATACGATATACATTATCACGATATAAAAGTACTACATATTTTTAGCACATTTCCAAAAAAATTTTGAAAAAATGTGCTTATTAGTTTCACTCTGTCCGTCCGTCCGTCCGTCCGTCCGTCTGTTTACAAAACTTCTACACCGTTAAAGATAGAGAAAAAAAATTTTAACCATAGGTAGGTCTCATAAAAAAAATAATTTTGTGGAACAACTTTTTCATGTAGCCCCCCCCATTACGGAGCTACACCCCCTCAAACTTTGAAAAAGCCCTATTTTTAAATGCATATATCTTATGTTCTGCTTAAGCTTTTTTCAATCTGAAAACGTCATTCGACAGGTATTTCTTTTATCTTTGTAAATTAATATCAAAATTATACAATTTTTTTAAATTTAGTATTTAAATTTACCGTTATGTGAAATCCAAATTTTGCATGATTTTTCTACTTTCATAACTCCGGCACGCTTCTAGAGAGAAGCTTGAAATTTTGAGGCAAGAAAGAACTTTTAGAATTAGTATAAGTTTGCTCAGAAAATTTTTTCGGACCACCCCCTGTTTATGAGCTATTAGGGCTAAAAAATTGAAAATTTGCTATTTTTAAACACCTGTAACTTAGGAACCTGCACACATTTTACTTCTGCAAGATGTAAAAAATAAAGCTACAATAATATATTTTTACGTGTGTGAAAGGTTTATTTTAGTTGTAAAGGGTTCCAAAGCTGCAGCTCTTCAAAATTGTAAAAAAGCCCCATTTTCAGATGTATATATCTCGGGCTCTGCGTAATAGTTTTGCAATCTAAAACCGACAGAAGATCGAAAATTTTATTATCTATATAAAACAATATCAAAATTATGTAATATTTTGTAATTTACGATTTAAATTTACCGTTATGTGAAAACCACATTTTGCATGAAATTTCTTTTTTCATAACTCCGGCACCCCTTTAGATAGGAACCTGAAGTTTTGAGACAAGAAAGAACTTTTAGAATTAGTATAAGTTTCCTCAGAAAATTTTTTGGTAGCACCTCTTCTTTAAGAGTTATTAAGCCTCAAAAATTTAAAATTTGCTATTTTTAGACACCTGTAACTTAGGCACCTGTAAAAATTTTTCTTCGGCAAGACATGAAAATTAAAGCTACAATAATATATTTTTAAGTGTGTGAAAGATTTATTTTAGTTGTAAAGGGTTCCAAAGCTGCAGCTCTTCAAAATTGTAAAAAAGCCCCATTTTCAGATGTATATATCTCGGGCTCTGCGTAATAGTTTTGCAATCTAAAACCGACAGAAGATCGAAAATTTTATTATCTATATAAAACAATATCAAAATTATGTAATATTTTGTAATTTACGATTTAAATTTACCGTTATGTGAAAACCACATTTTGCATGAAATTTCTTTTTTCATAACTCCGGCACCCCTTTAGATAGAAACCTGAAATTTTGAGATAAGAAAGAACTTTTAGAATTAGTATAAGTTTCCTCAGAAAATTTTTTGGTAACGCCCCCTCTTTAAGAGTTATTACGCCTCAAAAATTGAAAATTTGCTATTTTTAGACACCTGTAACTTAGGCACCTGTAAAAAATTTTCTTCGGCAAGATATAAAAATTAAAGCTTCAGTAATATATTTTTACGTGTGTTAACAGCTTTTCTTAGTTATATAGGATTCCGGACTTACGGCCCCTCAAAATCTCAAAAATGTCCTATTTTCAAGTTTTTTCTTATTACATGAAATTTTCAAATTTTTGTGTAAGTCACACTTCTAAACAGTTTGTATTGAGTTTTGGAAATGTGCGCTTTTAAAAACCGTTGGTTTACATTCTACCTTGTTTATTTATGACCTGACTGGGGTTTGAACCCAAGACCCTTCGATTGAAAGGTTGGCGACTTAACCACTGCGCCATGAGTCAGATAAATAAAATTTACGCTTCTAACTTAGTAGAAGCCCTATGCTCCTTATAGGACGGGGAAAGAAAAACAAATATAAATATAAATAATAATTAATAATTTACAAAATCCCAAAATAGCAATTCTAATTCCCTAAGCTAATGAAATGTTAAAATATAGAAACATTTTTGAGTTTGGGTGGTAATATTAAATGGAAACATGATTCTTTTTCTTCAGAAATATTTGTAGATATGCAAATATAAAGTAAAAGTTAAGGATTTTTTAACTAACTGTAATTTCGTTTTGGTTGGAATGCTAAGCAGAACACGTACTTTTTTTGTATGTTTAATTACAAAATGTATGAAATAAAAGCGTAATTTTTATTAATGTTTTTTTCTATTTTTGATTTCTGAAATTTTTAGCTACTCCCTTTATGTTTTGGAAAACAGTAATCTGCAAGATATTTGGGGAGATAAACAAACTGTGGAAATTAAACAAGGAAGAGTATTTTTTCACTTTAATGAAAAATTGTGCTACTACAAAATAGAGTCTTTAAGAAAACATATGTATTTAAATGAGCCATTTCAACCTACCGAAGTTTCAAATACAACCAATGGTAATCGCGGTTCGTGTAATATGATGAATTTAACAACAACGCATAAAGTCGATTCTAAAGGGGCTGTTATTCACGTTGAAAATCCTATTAAGTACTCTGATCCTAGAAGTTTGATATCTTATCAGTATTATCTAATTGAAGCTCCTGATGTTACAAAAAATGTTTCTAAAATTGAGTATCGAGGGTCATGTGGAAACGACGGGTAAGACAAATATAATTTATTAATTATTAATATAAGGTAAATTATTCTTAATGTTCTTTTCATATTTAGTTTTTAATATCAACAAAAATATTATTAATAATTTTATTTTATAAATTTCTGTTGCCTCGAACAATTCAATTTTATTATGAGATAATTCTGTTATCAGATAATTTGAAAAAAGGTAACGTGTTAAAACAGATTAAAAAGTAAAGATAAAGAATAGGAAAATCAGAAACTATGTTTAACAGACCGTTGTATCAGAATGGTTTTGTAAAATTTAGCAAAAGGTATTACGCGTCTTCTTTAACGCCCTGAAAAGTCCTTGCAAATCAATCAAGTCAATTTCGACTGAATTTTTTTGAAGTCATTCAAGGCCAATGAAAAGTTGAAGTCATTCAAGGTCATTCAAGGCCAAGGAAACGAAGCTGATTGCAAGAATCGTTTCTGAAAAATTTGATTGCGGGTTTGCAAGCCAGTTTTGTACCAAAAAACTAAACAAGTAAAACAAGTTTTAAAAATTTGAAAAGATAGGTATTATAATGTTGTTTTTTTTACTTGAGTTAAATAATTCAAAATTATTAAAACATATTTGATTGTACATCTATAAAGCGAATGATATTTTTATTTGAAATATTTCTGATATATATTTAATTTTCTTTATTTCAGTTACTTTTACATGTCACTAGGGACAATGGTAGGTAGGTGCAAGGTGGTTCAATTGTACCAACTTAGCTGCTTTGTTTGTTATATTTATTCATTTTAAAATAAATAAATATATCAAAAGTAAAATTATCAAAAAGACAAACATTCCTTTAAAAAGAATAAACCAACATAAAACCAAAATAAATTATAAAAAAATAAGTATGAAATTAGAAAATGTAGATGCCTTAATATAAACCTTAGAAGTCCAGTTAAAAATATTTTAATATAAATATGCACTTTACAATTACCCCCAACATTTACACCCTTATACTAAAAGAGTAAACTTTGAAAACCAAAATCTTAACAAAACAATATTATTTTCATTTTACAAATTAAAAGTTTTTTCAAAAGTAGGGCCAACTTACTATGCGAATTAATTTGAATTTTCTTTTAAAAATAGTTATAATGTGTTATTACTTCAAAAAGAAAGTGTGTATATGTAGGTATTATCAAAAATTTTAAGTAAAAGGAATTTTATATTTCTAAATTTTATATCAGATTCCAATATTCAGGCGCATTTTGAGAATATAATTGGGCAATAAAAATTATATATTGAAAAATTATAATTATTATAAAAATTATAATTATAATAAAATAATATAAAAATTATAAAAATTATAATTATAATGTATTATATAAAAACGGAAAAAACAATACAACACTTAGCATAGGGTTCCTTATTCACTTATTTTTACTGACTATTCTCACTATAGGTGATATAATTTTTGTTATGCATACACAATATACACCAATATATACATATTTTTATTTCTTTTATGACTCAGGTGGATTATTCATGATCATACTAAGGAGCCTTTTGACACGCATTTATTTAGCTATTTAAAACCCTTTACTCGATATGCGTATTACGTCAGGACAGAAACTATTGCCGACCAACAAAATGGAGAAAGTGAGATAAATTACTTTATTTCTGCAGCAGGACAACCAGATCAAGTTAGAAATTTGCGTGTTATAAATACAACCATTAACTCCCTAGTACGTATTTCTTTCAAAAACTAAAACTGAATTTTAAATATTTACAAATTTTTAGGAAATTGAATGGCTTCAACCACGAAGACCAAATGGTATATTGATACTTTATGAAATAAAACTAAAACTTTTACCAGATCATCCTATCAGAAATGAAGAACGCTGCAATCACAGTGAGTAATGTATTTTTGTGCTACTGAAAAGTAAGTTGCAGGTTCTTCAAAAATATATTTGATTTTCAGAAAAAACTTCCCGCTAATCTGACTAACACTGTCTGATAGCGGGACTTCTTCAGAAACTGTAGGGATGCGATTTAATGGAAAAATATTTCTGAAATCTTATTTTGATTATTATTTATTATATGTCTTTTCTTTTTTGAGAGAGTCGATGAAAATTTAAAACCAAGACAAAGAATATTCGTAACCTAAGTTTTCTTTACTTTTTGTTCTTCGGAATATTTATTTTTACATTTTTCAACTTATTTAGATATAATTAACAAAATCTTAACAAAAAAAAAATGCATTCATACATTTTATTTAAATTTATTAATAACGAGGAAGAGTATAGTAGAGTAGACTATGTCAACTCTAGGATACCCGTATGAACATAATATATGCCATTTCTATAAAAATGCATCATCTTTTACAAAATTTCAGATGTTTTCGTACATGTGTTTATATTTATGTACATTTTGGAGTTGTATGAAAGCTACCCGGACCTGACCCAACCGCAAGAAGTCTGAAAAAAAATGATGTCTGCCCGTGTGTGTCTGTTTTCTGAAAAAAAAAAAAAATTAGAAAAAAGAATTTGTATGGCAGCTTTTTGAACCTACTGCTCTAGACCAACCAAATTTGTTGTCACGTAACTCTCCATATCTTCACAAAATTTCAGGTACCTAGCTTCAATGGGCACTGAGTTATTTTCATTTAAAAAGAGAAGTTGTATGGTAGCTATCCGAACCTGCTGCACCAACACAACCATAACCAAATTTTACAGATTTTGTGGTCATGTAACTGGACACCTTTTTGCAAAATTTTAGGAACCTAGTTTCTCTAGACACTGAGTTATTTCCATATAAAGAAAGAGGTTGTGCAGCAGCTACTCGAACCCGCCGGCCAAATACCTGGATTTAATTAGCCCAACCAACAATTTTTCAAAAGTGGCTTACAAAAAATTTCAGACTTTAATTTTGAGTTATCGTGCGTGCGGCTGGAGGGGTGGAGGGACGTACATGGCTATGTCGATTCAACATTCGATACTGAGCCGATCCATACACTTGAGTCTATGTCTAGCTCGACTTTTTAAGTTGTCACAAACGCAATACTAAATTTGTTATACCCTTGAACATACGTTCATAGTGGTATAAAAATATTTAACTTAATATAACAGGAAATATGCTAAACTGCTTATTTAATTCATTAATTAAGGGTAAGGCTTAATTCATTAATTAAGGGTAGCACTATCCATAATGGACTGTTATAAGGGCAATTGATTTCTCTTATTATCCCTTTCTCAAACATTTCTTTAATTTGATGTTTACTATCATCGGAAACTGCTAAATTTTGAGCAAAATCGGTTCATTTGTCGGCTGTTATAATCATCGGTTGTCATAACCTCATGTTGAACTTCATGAGTAAAAAACAAGTAGCCTCCTTCTTTAAAAAAAAATTTTCATAGTTTTTAGGCACATTTAATTCTTTCTACATTACTATATATGCGTTTATATTATCTAATAAATTGCCTTTATTTGTCCAAGTACATTAATATAACTATTAAATGTATTTTATTTTTATTTGTTTAGATATAATTATTTTCTAAATAACAATAGCTTAAAACGGTTTTTGTTTATAGTTTCTTTGATTAAAGTTGAAGTCCATACTACCTTTACTTCAACATTATCACCTTCCATGTAGTTATTTTTATTTATTTATTTCAATATTTTTCTTAATTTATGTTTACATTACTTTCAAATTAGGGAATAACATCTTACTCAAATAAAATTCAACTTAGATTGGCCTGTACGCGAAATTGCGTAAGTTTTTCAAATTCTTACACAATACCAATAACCAATACCTTCATAACTGTACGTATGTTGTAATGTTTTTAAATAATTTTTTTTAACGGACCGCATACATTAATGTATAAAGTAGGTATTGTTTTCACACCAACAATTTGTACTCAAGATTTATGCAAATATGCAATATTCAAGTGCGTAGAAGCCTGTAAATAATTTTTTATCGTGATGTCTGATAGCATGTGGGGCCCGTGTGTGTGTGGGGGCTGTGTATATGTCTGTGAGCATGTACTCAGCTTAAACGACACAGCAGAATTATCTGAAATTTCATATTTAAGATTTTGACGTAAATATCTCGGATTGATAAACTTTTGGAGCAAATCGGACCGAAAGTGGTAGTTTACTAGGGTCATTTTTAAGTTTTTTTACGAACATTTCGTAACAGGAAAATATTATGAAAAAAATTATTAGGAAAAAGTTATTACACAAGTAAAGACCAGAAACTTTGCCATAGAACATTTTTTGATCCGGCTAACTTTAACTTTAAAATTTTTTTTCTAAGTCCAAATTTCATACATATTATTATGGCACGCCATATGCATTATATTATGAAAAAATTTTTTTTTGGTTTTTTTTTTATATCCTTAAAAATTTTTATATATTGTATCTATGCAGATATTGTCTTGTTGATGACGGAAAATTCTGTAAAATTTTTGTTAACAGATATTATGTTATGTTAGTTTTGCATTTGTTTACAGTTTTTATTAATTTTTATTTCTAATATTTTTGAATAAAAAAAAATCATCTGTATCATGTATATGGATGTATATGGGAATGTACATATGATAATATTTAATCTGTAAATGATAGAAATTTAAAATCATTTTTACCATCCGATTTTGATTTTTTAAATGTTAAATATTCAGTTCATCTATCTTACAATACCAATATTTCTCCAAAATTTTCCGATTTTCATTATTTATTTTCTATTTTTATAAAAAACTTTAAATATCAAATATATAATAAACATTAAATAAATAATATACATACATATGTATCATATAATATGATCTATATCTATAATATATTCAAATAAGACGAATAATGTTTCTTTTAAATTTTAAATTTTCCTTTTTTTCTTTGCTTTTTTTCAAAATACATAAACAATATTTTCGAATGATAGTTTCTCATTTTAGGATTTTTTATTTGATTAAACACGAAATATAACATGCAAAATTTAATAAAATTTTCAATATTACACAAATCAGGGGCATTTTATAAAATGCGTCTTATAATATAAATAATAGGTATATATTGAGGTTCCAAAATTATAAATACTGGCTAAGGATAATTGTAACCACTGTTATTTATCAAACAACCTCAAATTTCGAGTTCAAC
Source organism: Poecilobothrus nobilitatus (assembly GCA_947095535.1). Taxonomy (NCBI): domain Eukaryota; kingdom Metazoa; phylum Arthropoda; class Insecta; order Diptera; family Dolichopodidae; genus Poecilobothrus; species Poecilobothrus nobilitatus. The sequence goes on along the minus strand of OX352772.1, from coordinate 256,861,755 downwards.
GTATACATAATACATTTGATAGAGTAAATTAAAAAAATTCCCAATATTTATTATTGAATGCGTGAATTGCTGCAATTGCTTATTAAACCACCTCGAATTTCGAGAGGCGGGCGAATACTAGTTTTTACAATTAATTCTTTACTTATAATTGTTATTGAAAATAAAATTTTTAAATTATTAGAATTTGTTTTGTATAAATCTATGAATCTCTAAATTATTATATAAATCTATGAATTTTGCCATTAAGCTTTTCGTGTAATAGATTTCTGTCCTGTGGTGGAGACAGCTGATTTGTTTTAAATATTGTTATATTGTATATTATTTGTATTAGATATAATAATCACAGAAAAAGTTATGATAAAGAACACGTTTTTCTAGTTCGAATATTTTCAAAATTATAGTGTGATATTTGTTAAACGCTACTTTTCTAATATGAATTACTTTTAACCTCTGCAACATACTTTAAATATGAGAATAGATCCCGATAACATAATGTTTTTTTTTAAATAAATCGAATAATCATTCCTTGGTCGGTTAGCAATTTCATATACCCTTAGCTGTTTATCTACTTTTTAAAAAATATTTAAAAATGTAAAATGCAATAAAAAATTAATATTGGGTGCGTTAAAATTCGTTAATATTTATTTTTCCTTATTGTCTTTAATTTTATCGTTTTCTAAGTTTAAATACATGTTTACGTAAGTATCAGTTTACATGTGCATTTTAGCCTAATTCGAAACTCAAAAAATTCCACTTGAATCAAAACTCACAAAATCAGACACAAAATTTCTTATTTATAGAAATCAGCTATTTCAGCTTTTCATATTTTAATATTACTTTCCAATACTGTGCAGTACATCAAAATATATTGTGATATATTGTGTGTAATAAATAATAGTTTTATAATTTTATAACTAAAAAACTAGAAAATTAGTGTGCACAATTTCTACAGCACGATTTCTACAGATGCAAAAACAGCAGCAAAAAAAATGTTAATTGTCAAAGAAGAAATCATCAGTCGCTTTCTTATGAATTGAGAATTACTTGGTTAATGTAATAGAAAAATCCATAAAGGAAATCTAAACACAGAGTAAAAAATAAAGAAAAAGCTAAGTACCACTTTTCTTAAGTTCATTAATGTCGACGTTTTCTCGTGGCGGTCATTTTTGACAGTTTTTTAATCAATGAGAAAAAAGCGTCCAATCTTTTTTAAGTGAAAACACATTCGTTAAACACATGGCGCAAATTGTTTAAAGCATATGTATATAGTTCTATTGTGACATTTAAATTGAAAACAATACATATTTTTAAAGCCACTTTTCTAACATTCGATTTTTAGATACGTATTGAGTAAGATAATATTTATACAGAGAATCAAAGCTTGAATAAAAAGAAATAAGTAAGAAAATAGAGTAAGAAATTTTTTCAAACTGCGTCCTTAAAAAACAAGAAAAACAAACCGGATAAAAATTAATAGAAATACACTATTCACAAAATACTTCGTCTATGGTAAAAAATTTTAGTCGCCACTCACCGTATAATTATTATGTAACTAACAAAAGCATTAATGTTTGTGGCTGAGACGCTGATGGGAGTTACCAAAGATCATCCTATACATAGATTGTTCATCTAAAACAAAATTGTAAATAAATTTCTTATATTTTTTTCTGATCTGTACGACCGCGTATAATAGTACACAAATTTGTACTACAAAAAAAGGAAGAAATTTGTATACTTTTTACTAATTATTATCAAAGACATTAAATATATTTATTGTCTTTGCTGTTATACTCAATATTCTTCCTATACTATATATCTTTCTGTTCAAATTTTACTTAAGTGTATATAAAAAAATAATGCATTTATAACATCCATTTAAATCTATAGCTTTCATAGGAAAGTAAAAAAAACTAGGTATTTTTTTCTCATTCTTTTTTATGTAAGTATGCGATATTCATACATATACTTTACTTGCATACTTTAAAAAATAGAAACGATTTATAAATGATCATATTTTGTTATTATACATATTTTATTATTTAATTCCTAAATGTAGAACAACAAATGATCAATGAATATTATAATATTGATGATATGCGGGCTCTTTTTAGCACATTTCCAAAAAAAATTTGAAAAAATGTGCTTATTAGTTTCACTCTGTCTGTCCGTCCGTCTGTTTACAAAACTTCTACACCGTTAAAGATGGAGAAAAATAATTTTAACCATGGGTAGGTCTCATAAAAAAAATAATTTTGTGGAACAACTTTTTCATGTAGCCCCATCCATTACGGAGCTACAGCCCCTCAAACTTTGAAAAAGCTCTATTTTTAAATGTATATATCTTATGTTTTGCTTAAGATTTTCTCAATCTGAAAACGTAATTCGACACGTATTTTTTTTAACTTTGTAAATTAATATCAAAATTATACAATTTTTTTAAATTTAGTATTTAAATTGACCGTTATGTGAAAACCAAATTTTGCATGATTTTTCTACTTTCATAACTCCGGCACGCTTTTAGATAGAGGCTTGAAATTTTGAGACAGGAAAGAAATTTTAGAATTAGTATAAGTTTGCTCAGAACATTTTTTGGACCATCCCATGTTTATGAGCTATTAGGACTCAAAAATTTAAAATTTGCTATTTTTAAACATTTGTAACTTAGGAACCTGTGCACATTTTACTTCGGCAAGACATAAAAATTAAAGCTATGGTAATATATTTTGACGTGTGTTAAAGATTTTATTATCTACATAAAACAATATCAAAATTATGCAATATTTTGTAATTTACTATTTAAATTTACCGTTATGTCAAAACCACATTTTGCATGAAATTTCTTTTTTCATAACTCCGGCACGCCTTTAGATAGGAATCTGAAATTTTGAGACAAGAAAGAACTTTTAGAGTTAGTATAAGTTTCCTCAGAAAATTTTTTGGTAGCACCTCTTCTTTAAGAGTTATTACGCCTGAAAAATTTGCAATTTTTAGACACCTGTAACTTAGCCACCTGTTAAAATTTTTCTTCGACAAGACATGAAAATTAAAGGTTCAATAATATATTTTTACATGTGTTAACGGTTTTTCTTAATTATATAGGGTTTTGGACTTACAGCCCCTCAAAATTCCAGAAAAGTCCTATTTTCCATTTTTTCTTACATGAGATTTTCAAATTTTTGTGCAAGTCACAATTCTAAGCAATTTGTATTATCTTTTCGAAATGTGTGCTTTTAAAAACCATTGGTTTACATTCTACCTTGTTTTGTTATTGTTTTGCTGAAACATATTTTGTTTATTTTTTAAGTTTTTAAGAACCCGCGCTTTTTCATTTCTTAAATAAAATTAAAAAGAACTTGATGAAGTAAATTGTACGTTTTTTTATTTAATATTAAAACAAAAATAAATAAAAATCTTATAAAAAAATTAACGGAAAACGGTTACATTTAAAATGTAAGTCAAAAAAATATTTTTTTTTCATTGTACCATCAATTTATAAGTAGTTTTCGTTGGTTCAAAGTTAATTTTAAAAAGTTTTTCTTTGAATTAATTTTCATTTTCATTTTTAATTTGTTGTAAATAAGTAAGTCAAATACATTTTAAAACAAAATGGGAATTCACGATTAGATGTAAAACTAGATGTACTACTAGATGAGAACTGGATTCAGTGCATTCTTTCGTATATTCAAAATGTAATAATACACTGAATACACTACATCTAGTTTTACATCTAATCGTGAATCACTATAATAAAGGTATTCACCATTAGATGTAAAACTGTCCCTATTTTTTTAATATTAATTGAATAAAAAATTATTAATTAATTAAATTAAAATTTAAATTAATTTTATTTTCTTTTTTACGTACTTTTCTATTATTCTTTTATAACATTTCATCTTGATATTATTTTTTTCTCTTCAACTTCTATGCATGCATCTATGTAAATCTATTAATTATGTAGAATATTTAAGGATATAAATTCCGATCAACGAAAATCAGGAATAAAGTGCATTGCTTGCGCAAATAGTCGAAGATCTTTTAAAGGAAGATTTTACAACTTTCCTAAAGATAAAAGTCTATTTGATGTTTGGCTATCAAAGTGCAAGGTAAGTATTGATAAGGAAGGTAAGTTTTTGCTCATTTGTGAAAACGATTTTGAAAGAAAATTTTTAGGAAGAAGGTTTAAGAAAGGTGCAATTCCTACTTTATTTTTACCAGATACTGAAAAAAGTAAATGCAAGACTTAAATGTTTTTGAATTTTTGGAAGATAGTAGTAGTTTGCAACCTTTTTTAAATAAAAAAACCAAAAAATTATGAAGCTTTGAAAACTTACGAAAGAAATGATAATCCAACTTATTTATCCCCAACTATTGAAAAAAGCTGAGCACAAACCATAGAATCTAATGACAGTTTTTGTAAGAACTGTATTAAATTTCAACAAAATCAAATCTGGCTTATTACCAGAAGAATAATAAATAGATTCCAGCAGAATAATAAATATGATAGAAAGGAAAAATATAAATTTAAAAAAAAAAATTACATATTTAAAATATCAAAACAAAATATTAAAGAAAAAATTATACAAAAAAAAAAAATGATTCTTTATTAAATTTAATTGATGGCAAAATTTAATTTACCAATTAGTGCAAAAACTTTTCTAAAAATGATTGTAAAACTACCACAACTTGGACAGAGAATGAAAAAAATATTGCCCTGAATATGCATTTCAATTCTCCTAAGGGACACAAATTTTTGAGAAATTCAATAAAACTTAATTTTCCACATTTTAGCTCAATAAATAGATGGATTCCCATCAAGTATTTAAATATAGGTGTGCATGAAAAAAATTTTAATGAAATGAACAAAATTTTTTCTAAAATGAATGAGCTATCAAAAGAAGCCATAATAATTTTTGATGAAATTGCTATAAGAAAAAATTTAAATTACAATAGCGCACCAGATGAAATTACTGGATTCTTAGATTATGGGTTTAAAAGAACACAAGATGTCGCAAAATATATATGTGTTTTTCTGGTAAGAGGCTTTATAAGCAATTAGAAATATGTGCTTAGTTATTTCACAACAGATAAACCATTTAATGGTACAGATCTTCAAACTCTATTACTTGCTAATTTACACTCAGCATTTAAGTTTAATCTTAATGTGCGTGCTGTAATATGTGACCAAGGTACTACAAACAGAAACTGCTTTACAAAATTAGGAACTACAAGAGATAGCCCTTTTTATATCCTACAACTAAAGTATAGGGTATATTAACTTTGGTATGGTGTTTGTAAACACCAAATGGAAGCGAGTTAGATATGGACATGTATATATATTCTGAATCAGGATCACCTCTGAGTGGATTTAACGATGTCCGTCCGTCCGTTCGCACGATAACTCAAAAACTAATAAAGCTTCTTGATGAAATTTATATAGTAGGTTACTAATTACGAAAGGAAGGCTAAGTTAGAATCTGGACAAAATCGGTCCACGGGTTCGGATTCTGGAAGCTTCCGAATGATTCCGGAGCAAACGAGATTATCTCCAAAACCAACAAAGATAGAACCTTTAAATTTTGTACAATGATATTCCTTCCCGTTTGATTTATCTCTCTGAAATTTAAGAGGATATGGTCCATGGGTTTGGATTTTGAAAGCTTCCGAACGAGCCTCAGAGCAAATGATATTATCTCCAAAAGCAACAAAGATATAACCTTTAAATTAGGTAGAATGGTGTTCCTTCATGTTTGATTTATGTTTCTGAAATTTGTGAGGATTTGGTCCATGGGTTCAAATCTTGGAAGCTTCCGGACGAGTCCCAGAGCAAACGAGCATATCTCCACAACCAACAAAGATAGAACTTTTATTTTTAGTACAAAGGTGTTCTGTTATGTTTCCTTTTCTGTAAAATTGGAAACTGACATTTGAAAGAATTTGAACCATGGGTTCGTATTTTGGAAACTTCCGGACGAGCACAAGAGCAACGAGCATATCTCCAAAACCAACAAAAGTAGAACCTTTAAATTTAGTACAATGGTGTTCAGGCTTGTTTTCTTTATGTTCCTGATATGGATTCGATGAATTGGAGTGCCAATTCGGGTACCTGACACACACCTCCCAAGGACTAATAATCTTCGAAATTAATAAAGATAGAAACTTAAAATCTTTTAGAAAGATGTCAAGCATATTCCAAGAGGATGCCTCTTTTACGTTCCTGAAATTCGGGTTGAATAAGACGGAAAAAGGAAGAAGTTCAAGCAGCTGCCGAAAAAACTTATGTATTTTTAATTTAATTCGCATTATTCAGGTGTAGGGTATTAATAAGGCGGTTGCATAGACTTACTGTTACATTTACTTGTTTTTATATAATTTTGAAGAAAAAGAAAAAAAATGTTTGCACTGTTTGATCCAATACATCTAATTAAGTCTCTTCGGAACATACTATTAAAATATAACCTAAGATGGTGAAGTGTCATTTAAAATTATTCATTCATTGTATTTGCACGAAAGTAATAATACTACAAAAAAGTGTCCGAAATTAACAAAAAAGGACATATTTCCTAATTCTTTTGAAAGGATGAATGTTAAGTTGGCAAGCAAAATTTTTAGCAATTCAGTTGCTGCTGCCATAGAAACTCTAATATCCATAAACAAATTTGTTTCTAGAAAAAACTGTGCTTCATCCACTGCTGAATTTATATTCAAAATTAACAAATTGTTTGATTGTCTTAGCAGCAAAAAACTATACGATAAAAGTCCAAATCGTTCGGCTTTGCAAAAAAATTATCTCATTGGAAAATATTTAAAAGAAATGATACAATACTTTAAAGAAATAAAATCAAAAACAACTAAGAAAATTTATTGCATTGATGACATGGTACAAAGCCTTACCGGCGTTATCAAATTAAGTGAAGCCATGTTTGCCTCTTCCGATCAAGCTGAGTGCTTTTATTTATTATTATCGAGACTTAATCAAGATGCATTGGAAAACTTGTTTGCTTTGGTTCGCTGCAGAAATGGCTGCAACAATTACCTATCAGTGGAAGAATTAACTAATGTTTTAGCAAAAATCATGTCAATAAAATTAATAAATCATAAGTTTAAAAATTCCAACTGTGAAGAAGATGACGCAGAATTTATTTGTGATAAGTTAAAAGATTATGAAATAAAAGAAATCAATTCCGAATCTAATATTGATGACACATTTGATGAAACTGATAATCAAATAACGAATTTCATTAAAGACTATAATTAAGTAAATGCTAATTATACGGCAGAAAGAACAAATATTATTTCATGTAATGCCGAAAGATATATATGTGGCTATATTATTTTTAAATTAATGAAAAAGATTTCCTGCAATACATGTAATATTTTATTTTTGAAAACATTTGATGATATTTTAGCGTTTGATTCAGAACAATTTATTTTAGAGAAAAATTATAAGAATGATTCGGAAATATTTTATTTGAAAACTCCTACAGAAATAATATTTGAAATAACTCAATTTCACATAAGAATATTTGATAATTATTTTGCTCAAAATTGCCACACCAAAAATTTACGTAAAAATATCCTGATAATATGCTTAGAAGCCACAAGAAACTCTATAAAATTTAATACATGCTTTAGTGAAAATGATCAATGGTATAATCATAAAATAAAATTTTTGGAACTATTAATAACGCTTTTATTAAAAAAGGAAGCAAAACGGTTATGCGAGAAACTACTTAACCCTGAAAAACAAAAAAGGAAATACAAGAAAAAAAAAATGCAAAAAAAGGAAATACAAAAAAAATATTTCGTTTGCAAATAAAACATCTTATGATAATAAAAATAATCCTAATAAAAAAAAATAAATATTATTAAAAGTTAAATACGATCTTTGTTAAATACTTAAATTATAATACTAAAACTATCTGTAAATATTTTAACTAATAATGTAAATAAAAAATTAAATACTAGTAGATTCTGTATATAAATATTTATTAAATTTTCTGAAGTTTCTATCATAAAGTAAATAAGTGTAAATATGTAAATAAAAAAATAATTAAATACAAATAAATAATTTGGGTAAATAAATTTGGCACGGACTATATGTAATAATATTTTATTTAATTTCTTTGTAATGTAATTAAACATTAATATACATAGTTTATCTTTTTTAATATCCTATTTTTTTCCTATTTTTTTAATTTTAAGTGTTTTTTAATACATAAATTCTTTTTTAATTTGTTTTTTAATACATTTTATTTACATAAATACTACATATTATTATTATAAATGTTATTATATTTTTCCATGTGATCAACACTTCCTGAGCATACTGAATTACTGAAGTCTGAACTACAAATTTTGTTTTGTTGAATTTTATTTTGATTTTATTCTTATTTGGTATTGTTATATTTAAAATCATTTGTAATATTTTTATTTAAAACAAATGGGTTTTTTACGCCGGATTGAAGTTAAATATTTAGTTATACCTAATTGCTTTATATAATAAATAGCTTCAATACAGTTTTTTCCCTTTCAAAAAGTAAAATTTGGTAAAAAGTAAAAGAAAAATAAAAAATACAATATTATGAATTTAAAAGTATTTGTTTATATTTTTAATATATGTACCTACATGTGTAGATAAGAAAACTCTTTCCATAGCAAAGCATAGTAAGATTATATAAAAATAAGGTCAGAAAGATATTGCCTTATAAAGTTGTTTTAAATATGTAAACATTTATAGAATAGAGGTAATTATACCTAGGCTAAATTGATTAAAGAAAATTTCTAATTTTTTTTAAATGTCCCAATGACTAACATGGAATTTCCCATACATACATACATGTAATTATTATCCATATGAAATCTCATTTTTCAAATGTTTCATATGAGTTAATCATATAATTTTTTGTATTTAACAGAATGTATTTAACAGAACTTCAAACCCCCATAAATATTTAAACTATAAATCAAGATGTAAAAATAACTCATAAAGCAGTTATACCTCTTTTTAAAGAATTCGGAGACTCAACAAAGAATGTTGAAATGTATGTCTTTCCTTTTCATGACAATTATGACGGGCTAATAGGCATAATATATTAATGCCATTAGAAACTAAAATCGACTTAGGTAAACAACTTTTAACCACACTTTATAATGAAATCCAAATACATTTTTAAAATAAAAATAAAGAAACAAAATGAAAATTTTTTTTAAAATGCTCGAAGAAGCCAAATGAATGATTCAATTAGATAAATCGGAGTTTATGAAAAAAGAAACTGAGTTTCTTGGTCACATTGTGACTTTAGAAAGAATAAGACCAAATCCAAAAAAAAATTGAATGCGTCAAAAACTTTCCTATTCCCAAAACTCCAAAACAAATTAAACAATTTCTCGGACTATCGGAATATTACAGGAAATTCATTAAGGACTATTCCAAAGTCGCTAAACCAATGACAAAATACTTAAGGAAAAACGTAAAACTAAAAATTGATAATCCTGAATATGTTCAAAGTTTCGAAACTCTCAAAAGACTACTTATAAATGAACCAATCCTCATTTATCCCGAAAATTTTTACTCTTACAACAGACGCAAGCCAATTCGCTCTTGGTGCCATACTATCACAAGACGGGCGCCCAGTGTGTTATGCTAGTCGTACTCTTAACGAGCATGAAGTACACTATAGTACAATAGAGAAGGAATTATTGGCAATCGTATGGGCCACAAAGTACTATCGCCCTTACATTTTCGGAAGAAAATTCGTAATTGAGACAGACCATAAGCCACTCCAATGGCTCTTCTCCATAAAAGAACCTAACTCAAAACTAGTTCGTTGGTGTTTCAAGCTTTCCGAATTTGATTACGAAATCAAATATAAAAAAGGCGTTCAAAACGGTAACGCCGATGCTTTATCACGTATAGAAGTAAACCTTAATGAACAGCAAATGTTCGGAAATAACGAGACAAATGAACTTATTGAAAATAATGAAAAGAATAATAAATCTCTAAATGTATTTAAAACTCAAATTTCTATTTATAAAACAAATTCAGGTTCTCTTAGAATTAGGAACTTAAAAATAATTAATAAATGTAGAAAAGTAATTCACACTAAAAATTTCGATGACAAACAGCCATTACTGTCTTAAAAAATCATTTCAATCCCAAAACTTAAATTAAAGTTAAGGCCAATTAAAGTTAATTAAATGTAACAAATTATTAGAAGATATAGTAGACGAAGAGCAACTTACTGAAATTATAGAAAAAGAGTATTTAAAAAATAATCACCGCGGAATTTCAGAAGTATGCAATGAACTGAAGTTACTATACTACCACCCAAAGTTATTCGATAGAATAGCGCAATTTATAAACAACAATCTCGCAAAATATGAAAGAAAACCCATAAAAACAAAGCTCAAAATAACAGAAACACCTTTAGGTCCCAACCAAATAGTCCATATTGATGTTTTTTATAGCCTACATCAAACATTATTTTTAACGTTTATCGATAAATTTACTAAGTTTGCGCAAGCAATCAAAATGAATTCCCAAACTTGGACCGAATTCAAAAGAAACGGCTCTTATTTATCTATTGTGGGAATTTAAAAAAAAATAGTAGTTGATAACGAATTAGGGTTCAAAGCCCTCCCGTTATGGGAATTTCTTCAACATCAATATATTGAAATTCATTATACCTCAAATAATAATAATACTTCGAACGCCGATGTCGAACTTCTGCACAACACTATTAACGAGCATATTAGACTACATAAACATGACGAACGAGTAAATTTGGACACCAAGGAAAACATTCTAAAAATTATAGCAATGTATAATAGTACTATTCACTCGACAACCAACCATAAACCCATCGACTTCATAAATGGTAAAGCTAAAGATACTGACTATGAGAATATCCAACAAAACAAACAACAAAACAAAACAAAAACTGCAAACAAACAAACAAAATTCTAAAAATTAAAGACAAAACAATAGATGCTCTTAATTAAAATAGAACCGATATTGAAATATCTCCCAGTTTAAACTTTGTAAAAGATCCGCGAGGGGGAATAAACCACTCGAAATTCAGAAAAATGGAAATTGAAATATTAGATGAAAATCATATAACTAATAAAGATACTGGTCTAAAGTATTTTAATTCTCACGTCAAACTCAAAAAGAGATTTCAAGATAATAATAACCCATCGGTCAAAGCAAAAACAATAAAAGTTAAAAAGAAAAAACGAAATCAAAATCAAACTAAAAATTAATAAAAAAAAAATATAATAAAAAAATACATACTTCTTTTCAGATCAAAATGTTCAAAATTTCGCTTTTAATTACAATATTCATACCTTTAATATTATCACAAAAATTAGAAGTACAAAACATTGATAACAACAATGGTTTTATTACAATAAATCTAGGTAATAGAAAAATTATCAGAGATTTTAAAAAGGTATTACATATCATAAACATAACAGAATACGAAAACAGTAGAGTACTAATACACAAAAATATTGAACTAATACAACCAAATTTTAGTAACCCTATGTACAATACAATTAAACATAATTTCGATAACATAACATAATTTCGATCTACTAGATAAAAAGATAAATAATCTTAAACCACACAAAAGACATACAATAAGTTTATTTAACGGATTAGGAACTGGACTAAAATACCTTATCGGTACAATGGACTATAATGATGAACAAGCTATTAATGAACAAATTGAACATTATCTAAGAATTCCATATCCCTTATTACGAGAATAATAAACAAATACTAATTAACAATCAAATTTCTGACCAAATCAAAAATATCACAAAGCAAATTAAAATTCAACAAAATACAATTTCGGAATACCTAAATTCTTTTAATATGCAAGCAAATGATGAAATTTTGGAAATAGAAGACAAAATAAAATATATGCAATATATGTATCAAATTAATTATGATATAGACGTACTCAAAGCTCACGTTGACGATATGGAACAAGTAATACTTACAAGTAAATTAGGCATACTATCAAAACACATTTTGACAAAAAAGAACTAAATATGCTTTCTGATTTTGAAAGCATTCAAGATATTAAAATTACTGTAAAATTTTATTTAGAACAAATTATTACTATATTACTAATTCCAGAATATAGTGCAAGGCCGCTTTCTGAAATTCACATTGAACCAATACCAAATAAAAATAATAAAACTATTCTATTAGAGAACTATAACGTTCTTATAGACGACACTAATATTTGTTACAATTCAAATGTCGAAAATAATTTAAAGAAAAACTTAAAAATGATAGAAAATAAATGTATCAATAGTATATTTAAATTTGAAAAAGCACATTGTAATATGCAAAAATTTTTAAATAAAGAAGTTAAAGAAATAACTCAAGGTATAATTATAACCAAAAATATTGAAAAAACAAATATACAACACAATTGTAATAATTTTAACATTACTCTAACAGGTAACAATTTAATAAGGTACGAAAATTGTAAAATTAAAATAAAAGAAAAAACTTATGAAAATTTTTATACTAAAATTAATGACAAAATAATTTTACCTTTCTATACTACAAAAATAATTGAGAATAAAACCTTGAATTATATAAAATTTGAAGAATTTCATGTAAAAAATATAGAAAATAATAGAAAACATATTAACGATATTGTAAACAAAAAATATAAAGATCATGTAATAAATATATCTATCAATATTTCTCTTATATTTTTTATAATTATTGTAATTTTATTAATAAAATTTTTATACAAAAAGCATAAGAAAATCATAATGAATACTTCGTCAGAGCCTCAGAGTAACGGTGGGGGTGCTATAAACGGTATGAGACCACTAACAATAAACGTAAACAAAAGCATTATTTTAAATTTAATTATTTTCCCATAGATTTATTTTCAATAAATCTAAAACATTCTTGTCAATTCAGCATGCACATTATAGAAATACATATTATTACTTTCCCATAGACAAAATTCTCATTATGTTAATACGACACCTATATTTTTAAAAAAAGTAAATAATTTTTATCCCATATTACCTTCAGTAAATCTACACATTCCTGCAAATTCAGCATTTGCAATATTATCATAAAAACATAATTATTTTCCCATATACAAAATTCCTCTAATCGAACTTTAATGTTCTCACAAAATAATATTTCCAATTAATTTTATATGACATAAAAAAGTAAATTATCCCATAGATTTACTTTCAATAAATCTATATACAACTTCCTGCAAATTCTGCATCTTGAGCATTATTATAAAAGCAATTATTTTTTACACAGACAAAATTCCTACTAATAGAACTTTTATTGTTCCCACAAAATATTGTTTCAATAAGCAAAAATTATAATATAAATAACAGGAAATAAACGAATAAAATTAAGTTCTGTTCCGGATTTCAAACGATACGCTGAAGCTCCGTTATTAATTAAACATTAATTTAAAATAAAATAAAATTAAATTAAATTAAAATAAAATTAAAGTTAAGTTATTGTATAATTGTATTAAATTTGTTTTTGTATAAAATGAAAAAAAGAAAAATTAAAAGGTGTTAAAACAAAAATTAAATATTGTGTTTTTTTTTATGTTTCCGAAAATCGAATCTAAAATTTATAACAGCAGAGACAATAAATATTTTTAATGTCTTTGATTAGTAACAAGGTAGAATGTAAACCAACGGTTTTTAAAAGAGCACATTTCCAAAACTCAATACAAACTGTTTAGAATTGTGACTTGCACAAAAATTTGAAAATTTCATGTAATAAGAAAAAACGTGAAAATAGGACTTTTTTGAAATTTTGAGGGGCCGTCAGTCCGGAATCCTATATAACTAAGAAAAGCCGTTAACACACGTAAAAATATATTATTGAACCTTTAATTTTCATGTCTTGTCGAAGAAAAATGTTTACAGGTGCCTAAGTTGCAGGTGTCTAAAAATAGGAAATTTTCAATTTTTGAAGCGTAATAACTCTTAAAGACGGGGCGCTAATTTCAGATCCCTATCTAAAAGCGTGCCGGAGTTATGAAAAAAGAAATTTCATGCAAAATGTGGTTTTCATTTCACATAACGGTAAATTTAAATAGTAAATTACAAAATATTACATAACTTTGATATTGTTTTATATAGATAATAACACACGTAAAAATATATTACTGTAGCTTTAATTTTTATATCTTGCAGAAGTAAAATGTGTAAAGGTTCCTAAGTTACATGTGTTTAAAAATAGCAAATTTTCAATTTTTAAGCCCTAATAGACTTATACTAATTCTAAAAGTTCTTTCTTGTCTCAAAATTGCAAGCCTCTATCTAAAAAAGTGCCGGAGTTATGAAAGTAGAAAAATCATGCAAAATTTGGTTTTCACATAACGGTAAATTTGAATACTAAATTCTAAAAAAATTGTTTAATTTTGATATTAATTTACAAAGTTAAAAAAAAAACCTGTCGAATGACGTTTTCGGATTGAAAAAATCTTAAGCAGAATATAAGATATATGCATTTAAATATAGAGCTTTTTGAAAGTTTGAGGGGCTGTAGCTCCGTAATGGGTGGGGCTAAATTAAAAAGTTGTTCCACAAAATTCTTTTTTTATGAGACCTACCCATGGTAAAAAAAAACAGCATCCAGTTTTTTTGGAATGCGGAGTTTGTATTTGTTTCTATTTAACTTAGGCCAGTTAACTTGTATATATTGTATAAAACTAAAAAATAAAAAAAACAGTATGTAAAACGCATTTTCAATTTTTGAAGCGTAATAACTCTTAAAGACGGCGCTACCAAAAAATTTTCTGAGAAACTTATACTAATTCTAAAAGTTCTTTCTTGTCTCAAAATTTCAGATCCCTATCTAAAGGCGTGCCGGAGTTATGAAAAAAGAAATTTCATGCAAAATGTGGTTTTCACATAACGGTAAATTTAAATAGTAAATTACAAAATATTACATAATTTTGATATTGTTTTATATAGATAATAAAATCTCCGGTCTTCTCGCGGTTTTAGATTGCAAAACTATTACGCAGAGCTTGAGATATATACATCTGAAAATAGGGCTTTTTCGCAATTTTGAAGAGCTGCAAGTTTGGAAACCTTTACAACTAAAATAAACCTTTAACACACGTAAAAATATATTACTGTATCTTTAATTTTTATATCTTTCAGAAGTAAAATGTGTACAGGTTCCTAAGTTACAGGTGTTTAAAAATAGCAAATTTTCAATTTTTAAGCCCTAATAGCTCATAAATAGGGGGTGGCCCAAAAAAATTTTCTGAGCAAACTTATACTAATTCTAAAAGTTCTTTCTTGTCTCAAAATTTCAAGCCTCTATCTAAAAGCGTGCCGGAGTTATGAAAGTAGAAAAATCATGCAAATTTTGGTTTTCACATAACGGTAAATTTGAATACTAAATTTAAAAAAAATTGTATAATTTTGATATTCATTTACAAAGTTAAAAAAAATACCTGTCGAATGACGTTTTCGGATTGAAAAAATCTTAAGCAGAACATAAGATATATGCATTTAAATATAGAGTATTTTGAAAGTTTGAAGGGCTGTAGCTCCGTAATGGGTTTGGCTACATGAAAAAGTTGGTCCACAAAATTATTTTTTTTATGAGGCCTACCCATGGTTAAAATTTTTTTTCTCTATCTTTAACGGTGTAGAAGTTTTGTAAACAGATGGAGGGACGGGCAGACGGACGGACGGACAGAGTGAAACTAATAAGCACATTTTTTCAAAATTTTTTTGGAAATGTGCTAAAAAGTATACAAATTTCTTTTTTTTTTTGTAGTACAAATTTGTGTACTATTAATAATCTAATCTTATTTTAAAATATCTTTTTTGGAGTTAAAAATACTTATATGCCACATAAAATAATTTATAAAAAAGTATTCTAATTTAAAATTTAATGACATAAAGTTACCCTAACTAACTTAATATTCAAATATTTTACTAGTAGATTAAGGCACATAATACACCATAGTCCAAGATACGATGCCTGATTGTACCTTCGACCATTTTGACATAGGAAAACGGATTTATTTTACCGTTTCACGAAGAGATATTTTTTAACTTAAATTTAAATAAAAAATTCAATTTATTCAAGTATTGTCAAAATTTATTTTCGAAAAAAAATATATATTTGAAAATGCCGTTTAAAATCCTATTTAAAAAATCATCTTGAATAATATACAAATAATTGTTTTGAATGTTTTATTCTTTTTTAAAGGTATTGGGTTACAGTGAATGTTCCCAATAGCTTAAAATCCTGCTTCCTTTTGGGAATATGGGTCTGATAGGTTTAAATTTAGTTACATTCTTTCTTATATTTACATTTACATTTTTTAGTTAATTTTAAATTCGATTAATTGGTATAGTTCTATTTTATTTGTTTGATGTTTCATTTCCTATATTCTTTTATATTTCGCACCATATACCATGGTGTAAGAGCAGCTGTTTAATGTGCTGCTTTTGGATTCTGAGTCTAGCATTAGTGCTTTAACTGGAGTGTGTTGATAATGTGTGTTGATTATTGTTCCAGTTGGTTTGGCATTCAGTTAGAGCGTGCTTTATTATTCTGGGTTCGTTGCAATGCAGGCAGGTTGCTCTGTCTCCCCTAATGAAAAGGTGGTAATGTGTCGCAAGTGTGCAACTCAGCCGAATTCTTTGATATTTTGTACCCAAGTCTCTTGTAAGAATTTGATTACAAATGTAGATTTATTCCATTTCACCTTCGTCTTGTTTGCAGTATGTTCTGTGATAATTTTATGGACTAAGGCACTTGACGGTGTAGTTTCGGGTAATAGCGGATATTTATGTGCTTCTTTTGTTGCTTGGTCAGCTTTTTAATTGCTCTTTATATACTAACATGTCCTGGTGTCCATATAAGATACGTGTAGCTTTTATTTTTATATAAATGATTCTTGACCTTAGATGATATAATCTTTGCTGTTGATGTTTTGTACGGCCTTAACTGCTCTTAGACTGTCCGTGTACATGACATATAGTTTTGTCGGAGTTGACTTTCTCTCTTTGTTTATAATTTTCTTTGTCTCCGAATTGCTTTTAATTCAGCTGTATAAATTGGGCATCGATCGTCCAAGATTGCATGCTTTATTATTGTTTCTTCTTCTACAATTGCGTAGTCATCTCCTTTGTCAGATTTGGACGCATCTGTTTACATAGCGATAATTGGATTTGTTTCTTTCTGAATAATACTCTCTGGAGGAGAATCTTTCTAGTTTAGCTTTTGAAGATCTTCTAGGACACCTGTCTGAACTCTGAAATTTCTAGACTTTTTTTGAGTGTTTTTATAATTGAGTTTCCTTAAAAATTCGGAACACTTCATGATTTTGCGTGTCATCCTTGCGTAGGGCCCATGCTAATCTTCTCTGTATCGTTCCAATTTTAGTATATATTCGGCCGAAGCAAGAACAGTTTTACTATTAGCTATTTTTTAAAGCTTTTATTTAAAGCTAAATGCTTTAAAATACTATATTGGATATATAGGACACAAAATGTCAATGCAATGCCTTGACTGTGAAAAGGACTTAGTAGATAATGAATCTGAAGATTCATTTATAGATGGAACGAGAAATCGAAATAGAAAACAATTGTTTCGGGTACTGTTTTCAGATAAATCAATATCAGAGTTGGTATTGAATTGTTCTCGAAAATAAATTTTGACAATACTTAAATAAATTAAATTTTTTATTTAATTTTCATTTATTTTAATTTTATGTAGGGAAAGTTCATGTACCTTAGACCGTTTTTGAATAAATTGTTAATAACTCCTCAAATATTAACTGGAAATACAATATTCTGGTTTTACTATTCGTTTATTTGATTAAATAGCTAAACCGTACGAAAAAACTTAAAAAATATCTCTTCGTTAAAGAGTGAAATAAATCCGTTCCCCCTATGATGTCAAAATGGTCGAAGGTACAATCAGACATTGTATCTTACTATAGTATACTTTACCTTGATATACTAGTAAAATATTTAAATATTAAGTAAGTTAAAGTAACTTTATTTCATAAAATTTTAAATTGGAATACTTTTTTATAATTTTTTTATGTTGCATATAATACAAGTATTTTAATCTCCAAAAAAACAAATTTACCGCTTAAAATTTATATTTGAATTATTTACAAAAATTTTCAGCGGGCTCGAAAAAACGATTTCTTTCTCCACTTTAATTGCTGAATATAAAACAAAATTTGTCATGATGTCAATGTTAAATGTTTTCAAATAAACTGTGTAGAAACTCTAAAGGAACTTTTTTCTTTAACGGTTTTATATAAAAATATGAGATAAAGTAAATGGTCCAAGGTCCAATTGGTCCAATGTATATGCACTTCCCCTACATAATATGTTAGTTGTTTATGTAAATATGTAAATATTTTTAGTAAAGTGCATTAGGCCTCTCGGGGATGTCACATGAAAAAAAACGCACTTATTTCTCTTCCCCAAAGGTGGTGTGAAAAAAAGAAAATAAATTCAAATATAAAACCTTATTAAATTTTATATTTTACTTTTAACATTATACCTACTTAATAAAAATAATTACATAATTCAAAATAAAAATTAAAATGATTTTTAATAAGTATAGATTATTTGTAATTTAACGTTCAATTTAACATTCTCATAAAAACCTTACAATTTCGTATGTGTTAAAATAAACAAAAAAACAACAACAACAACGCTTATTCCTACTTGCACTAACTACATATATAGTAACTATATTATATGTAATGTTCAAAAACAAAACAATATCCTTCTCACTCCATCCCGTTCATGGATGTTAATGTTCTAATTTCTTCTCTTTTCAATAATTAATATCACCACAACTTAAACTGCAATTTTAATTTCCAATTTCTGGTGGTATTTACTTATTTTAACTTACTTTTACCTTATCATAAAAGATATTGAGAAGTGTTTATTATTATTGAGAATTTTACACTATTATTTATAATAGTGTGTGTAAGTTATTAATTTAATTAAACAATAATTTTTATTTGTTATAGCGTGCTCTTTTTAAGACATTTCAAAAAAAAATTTCAAAAAATGTGCCTATTAGTTTCACTCTGTCCGTCCGTCCGTCTGTCCGTCTGTTTACAAAACTTCTACACCGTTAATGATAGAGAAAACGAGGAAGAATACAGTTGCCTTTGTCAACTCTTAGATACCCGTACGAACCGTTAGTATGTTCACAGCCTGTCACTCTGCTTACAATATTATTTTTTTAATATTTTAGTATTTTAAAATAATTTGGGTGAATTTTATAATTTCTAGAACTATGGGTTGTACATATATTCAAACTATATGTTTATATGTGCATTCTTCAAAAGCAGATTCTAACCTTTCACATAACGATTATCAATCCAAAACTTTTTCAAATATTCTATAGTACCATTTAATACTAAGCGGTAAATGTATATTAAATTTACTTAGTAGAAAATAGTAAATATAATTTTAAATATTTTATTATATTATATTTAAATATTCCATTGACAGAATAATTTCTTATAAGTACAATAAAATACATATATGTATATGTAAATACGGCGCTATATAATATACATCTATACTCTTATCATTCATTCACTAGTGACATATACGATATGTAAATAAACATGATATTATATAAGTATGTATATATATTAATATCATATAAATAAAAATTCTTCAAGCAACCGTTATGTTGTTTATTTATTTACATTTTTATGTACTACGGCATTATATTCTCAACAATTTCAAATTATCGAGTAAAACAAAATGAAAAAATTTGTTAAAGAAATTTGTTAGAAAATTTGAAAAAATCAAGTAACACTTTCGTCAATTATAAAGTAACTCTATATTATTAAAAAAAGTTGTTAACAGAAATAAGAGTATAATGTTGAACCTTTAATTTTTGTGTATTACTTCAAAAAAATTTTAACAGGTGTTCAAGTTACAGGTGTTTAAAAATAGGAAATTTTCAGTTTTTGACCCCTTACAGCTCCTAAACGGGGAGTGATAAAAAAAAATTTTTTGAAATGACTCATACTTATTTTCAAAGATCTAACTTCTGCCAAAATTTCAAGTTTCCAACTTAAACCGTTGAAGGATTTTGCAAAATGTGAGTTTCACATAACGGTAAATTAAGACACCGTATGCCACAAATATATATTTATTGTATATATACTTTTAAAGCTAATAAAAGTAGTAATCGTTTGGCGTTTTCAAAATGAAGATATAGCTTATACAACTTGTGCTATAACAATTTAAATATAGAGCTTTTTTGAGCCTTTGGGGAACTATAGCGCCGCAACGGGTAGGGCTACAAAAAAAAAGTTATTTAAAATAAAATTAATGTTTTTGTGAGATCTATCAGTAGTTAAAATTTTGTAGCTCTATTGCAAAAAAAATGTGGGGATCTAAAAGTTAGGTGTTCGAGAGCTACCCTAAGGCTTGGTCCAAACTCAACCAAAAAAAATAGGGAACCTACAAATTACTCCCAAAATATTTTGTGTAAATTTCAAGATTCTAGCTTTCTTAGTTTTTGAGTTAGCGTGCTGACGGACGGACGGACGGACGGACATGCTTCAAAAGTCTTAGAATTTTTTTCTGATCCAATCCATACCTTTGAAGGTATATGTAGCTCGCTTATTTCAAGGTGTTACAAACGGAGGAGTAATTTTATTATACCCGATCCTATAAAAAATTTTAACCATGGGTAGGTTTCATAAAAAAAGTAATTTTTGTAGGTTTCATAAAACAACATTTTCATGTAGCCCCATCCATCAGGGAACTACAGCCCCTCAAACTTTGAAAAAGCCCAATTTTTAAACGAGTATATTTTATGTTCCGTTTAAAATTTTTGCAATCTGAAAACGCCATTCGAAAGATATTTTTTTACCTTTATAAATCAATATCAAAATTTTATATAGTTTTTAAATTTAGTATTTAAATTTACCGTTATGTGAAAACCAAAGTTTGTATGATTTTTCTACTTTCATAACTCCGACAGACTTTTAGATACAGGCTTGAAATTTTGAGGCAAGAAAGAATTTTTACAATTAGTATAAGTTTGCTCAGAAATTTTTTTTGGACCACCCCCTGTTTAAGTGGTATTAGGGCTGAAAAATTTTAAATTTTCTATTTTTAATAATATGTCCTCCAGTAATATGTTTTTATGTGTGTTAACGGTTTTTCTTAGTTATATAGGGTTCCGGACTTACAGCTCCTCAAAGTTCCAGAAAAGTCCTATTTTCATATATTTTCTTATTACAAAAAATTTCTTAAATTTTTTTTTTTAAATTTTCAAACTTTTGTGCAAGTCACAATTCTAAACAGTTTGTATTGTGTTTTGGAAATGTGCGCTTTTAAAAACCGTTGGTTTACATTCTACCTTGTTTTCTTTTTTTCTGTATTGCACGTAAGGTTTGCTTCGGGCGTATTTTGTGGTTATAACTGCTTTCAAAAAGGTCACTTTACAGTGTATGCCAAAAACTGTGGAACGTTTTTATAAATCATTTACACGTTCAAGGCAAAAATTTACACGTTCAAGGCAAATTTAATATAATTTAATTTACAAATAAACGAATTGTTGTAAAGCTCGCGGTATTCATATCGTACACATGTAATTTTTATTAATCTAAATTTTAATTTAATATTTTAATTTTTTTATTTAATTTTAATTTGTTGATTTTTACATTTATAAATTTTAAAATTTTGCAAAATTATCAATTTTAATGTAGATTTCTGCAACATACGCGGTTTACAGACGATTTTAATGCCGTCGCTTGAAACCGTCGCCATTTAAATTCCAGCAATTCTTGCCCTATGTGAAACTCAAGTTAATCGCCAGAATGATAATTTTAATATTACCGGCTATACACTCGTTTCATATTTCTTGTCTAAAAGAGGTATCGCCATCTATATTAAAAATGACATAGCTTTCAACACTCTTAATAAATTCAAATGTTCTAGCCCAACCTTCCACTATATTTGAGTAAAAATCCTTCTTGGAAAGGAGGTCATACATTTCTGTTTCTTACACAGATCACCCAACTCAAGTGAAGAGAAAACTGTTGTGGAAATTTTGGATTCATCTTTAGAAACTGAAATTGTTCTGGGTGATTTCAATATTCATAATAGAGACTGGCTTCACTTTTCCATCAACACTTCTCTGAGTCAAAACTCAATTGGAAAACAAGTTGAACTATTCTCATCTCTATTCCATCTTTCTCAACTTGTCAAAAATCCCACTAGGATCCCGGACCGTGCTGATCAAGAAAGCTACCTCTTGGATTTGTTCCTGACCACACACTCTGAAAAATATTTGGTTTCAGTTGGTTGCCCTCTGGGTGGCTCTTACCATTATTCGATTTCCTTTCGAATTGCATGATTCGAGTACTTGTCTATTGTTATTCATCTGACAATTTTATAATTAATGCTGGTGTCCCTCAGAGATCGGTTTTGTTTCCAACTCTTTTCTTAATATTTATTAATGACCTACTTTCAATAAGCTCCAATCCAATCCATAGTTTCACAGATGACAGCATCCTTCTAGTTTCCTACCAATTTCGTAGCCGCTGTGGTATTAATCACCAGATTAATAGAACAGCAAGAAATTTCACTATAAGTGAGCTTAATAATGATTTAGCGAAAATCCAAAAATAGGGTGAAGTCAACAGTTGATTTCAACACCAAAAATGCTGTTTAATCTCGCGTAAAATAGCTAGTACTACACCCACACTGACATTTCAGGGTGAAGCTTTGCAGCATTCAACAGATTTAAACATTCTGGGCATCGAGTTAAATCAAAAATTGACTTGGTCAAATCATATTTTTGGTATAGCTAAAGATGCTGCTAAATGTCTGGGTTTCTTGTAACGCTGCAAAGCTTACTTTTCTCCTTCCGATCTTCTCAACATCTATAAAATGTACATTAGGCCGAAAATGGAGTATACCGCACATAACAGCGCTGTGTTATCTGGACAAAGTGCAAAACAGAGCTATCCGCCTTATTGGCGACCCCAGTTACCTCAACGCTCACTCCACTTTGTCATCGTCATATTGTTGGGTCATAGACCTTCTTTTATAGATACCTTGTAGGGGTGAACACTTGTTCTAAAGAAATGAAACAATTGATGCCTCCACTCAAAGTTTTCCAACGTGAAACGAGGAGTGCAACAGATGTCCACCCATACAATGTCGAACTGTCAAGATTTCGCAACATAGCATTCGGAAATTCGTTTGTTATGCGCATGTCGCGTTTATGGAACCTAATGCTTGCACATGTGTTCCCCAAAGTTGGTAATTCATTTGTGCACGATATAACGAAATTCAAGAAGAACATTAATATCCTTCTTCAAAATAACTATTTAAATTTTTCCCTTCATCCCCCATAATTCCATATATCCTAAATCCAATTTCTTAAGAAATCCTTCCCTCATCCTTTTCCCCAAAACCAAGTTGTACATTTTATTATTATGTATTAAAGGACCCATTCTAAAGTTTGGTTTTAAAGCGGGTGGTTTTGGTTGGTTAGAGTTAGGTTAGGGTGGTTTTGGTTAAGGTGGACTATATCTGATGAAATTTAATAAATTTTATTTTTTTCATTGTCTTATAATAAATTAGTACAAAATTATGAATTTATTTTGAGATTAGCCTTCTTAAACTGACATTTTCTATGTTATTTTTTCCTTTTTTTTAAGAAAAATATCCGTTTTTATAATATTTAGTAAGTAGTTTTTATAATACTTATTAACAAAACTACTTTAAAGTAAGTGTTTTTTTTGTCCCTTTTGATTTGACATTTTGTACAAAAATGCTAAGAGGAGCTTTTATCAGCTTTTATGAAAGTGGAAATAAAATCAAAAATAAAATCAGCCTATCATTTGTTTCTTTTAAATATTATGTTTGATACTAAAATTTCCTCTCTTCACTTTCAGGCCTTTTAATATTGTTAACAGTATTTTTTTTTTCAAAACAAAGAATCATTTGAAACCTGCCAGTGTCAACAGAAGGTTTATTTATTTTTTTAGTTTATTTTTAATTTACCGCTACGACCAGTTTCATAATGGATGTGGCCGACAAATTTATAAATCACAAATTTGCTTTATTTGTATTAAAAGCACTTTTTAAAAAGTAAAATATCTTAAAGTTCTTACTTTTAATGAAAATTTTGTATCTTTGATAATACTGTTAGTCTAAGATTTTTGTATCCGATAATAAAATTTCAAATTATTAAATAAATACACAAATATCATCATTGCCCGTTTAATTTACATTCAGTGTGAATGGTTTATTATAAAAATAAAACAGTTTTTTTTTATATCTTGCCAACATTTATTGCGTATTATCAGAAATTATATATATAAATATATTGGAATTATGTTACTTTGTATAAATTTTTCTATTTTGTTACTAAAAGAATAATTACCAATCTGAATTTCACAATCTTTAAATTGTATTACGTTATTATTTTCTATAGCTAATTCTTGAATGATACAATTTTGTTGTTAATTTGATTAAAGCTAAATTTGTTGTTATTATTAAATTATCAAATATTTTCTCAATTGAGGTTACATTATTGTTTTTAATTGAACAAACGTTATTTTTATTAAATAAATTTTTAATGTAATAATTGCCATAAGTCTGTAATTTTTACACACGTACGAAAAGTATCGGGTATAATAAAATTACTCCTCCGTTTGTAACACCTGGAAATAAGCGAGCTAGATATACCTTCAAAGGTATGGATCGGATCAGAATCAAATTCTGAGTCGATTAAGCCATGTCCGTCCGCCCGTCCATCAGCACGCTAACTCAAAAACTAAGAAAGCTAGAATTTTGAAATATACACAAAATATTCTGGGAGCAATTTGTAGGTTCCCTATTTTTTTTGGTTGAGTTCCGACCAAAACTTCGGGTAGCTCCCGAACAACTAACTTTTAGATCTCCACAATTTTTTTGAAATAGACCCATGAAATTTTAACTGCTGATAGATATCATAAAAATATTAATTTTATGAATATAATAATTTTTCTGTAGCCCCACCCGTTAAGGTGCTACAGCCCCCTCCCCAAAAGTTCAAAAAATCTCTATATTTAAATTATTATAACACAAGCTCTATAAGGTATATCTTCAATTTGAATATTCCAAACGATAGGTGCTATTATGAGCTTTACAAACATGTATATAATAAATATGTACTTCTGCTATACGGTGTCTTAATTTACCGTTATGAGGTATACTGAATTGTTGCAAAATCCTTTAACCCTTCTATCTTCTAAACGGTTTAAGTTGAAATTTTGGACAGAAGTTAGATCTTTGAAAATAAATATGAGTCATTTCAGAAATTTTTTTTGTATCATTCCCCGTTTAGGAGCTTAAGGGGCCAAAAACTGAAAATTTCCTATTTTTAAACACCTGTAACTTGAATACCTATTAAAACTTTTTTGTAGTAATACATAAAAATTAAAGCTTCAACATTATACTCTTATTTCTGTTAACAACTTTTTTTAATAATATAGAGTTACTTTATAATTGACGAAAGTGTTACTTGATTTTTTCAAATTTTCTAACAAATTTCTTTAACGAATTTTTTGCATTTTGGTTTACTTGATAATTTGAAATTGTTGAGGATATAATGCGTAGTACAAAAAAATATAAATAAATAAACAACATAACGGTTGCTTGAAGAATTTTTATTTATATGATATTGATATACATACATACTTATATAATATCATGTTTATTTACATATCGTATATGTCACTGATGAATGAATGATAAGAGTATAGATGTATATTATATAGTTCCGTATTTACATACATATATGTATTTTATTGTACTTATAAGAAATTATTCTATGAATGGAAATATTTTTAAAGAAATATTGCAATGTATGGCGATATACTTATAACAATATAAATATACTATGTGCGCAATAATATAATATAATATTTAAAATTATACTATTTTGTAATTTAATATACATTTACCGCTTAGTATTAAATGCTACTATAGAATATTTGAAAAAGTTTTGGATTGATAATCGTTATGTGGAAGGTTAAAATCTCCTTTTGAAGAATGTATAAACATATAGTTGGAATATATGTACAACCCATAGTTCTAGAAATAATAAAATTCACCCAAACTATTTTAAAATACTAAAATATTAAAGAAATAATATTGTAAGCAGAGTGACAGGCTGTGAACATACTAACGGTTCGTACGGGTGTCTAAGAGTTGACAAAGGCAACTGTATGCTTTCTCGTTTTTTGACCAAGACACCTTCGGTATGCTTAAAAACGTTATTACCTTCTATAATAATTTGAATGTTATCCGAGTCCAATTGCTCGAATTTTCTGGTAGGGAACGGAATTACTAGTGCCTTGTGATATTTTTCTGTCATAAATTGAGGCAAACTAATAATGAAGATTTAGAACTCTTCATTAAACATTATGCTACTTTGAATATATGGAAGTATATTCACCGTTATATTGTACTTTTCTATTTCTTCTTCGGTAAGAATATCGTGTGCAAGAACGTTAAGTTTACTAAGCAAGATTATATCAGTTATTTTTTTATCTGATAATTTAATGTTGAGATGCTTGCGTATAATTGTAAAACGTAATATGATTTGTTAAAAAATCTTAGTATTTTATTATTTTGTACGGTTATGTTCGATAGATAGATGTTTAGTTCTTTTTGTTGTGCGTTAAGGTGTTTATTTATTTCCTCTGTATGCTTAATTAAATTGTTATTGATTGTTCCTTGTTTATTTAGTTCGTTAACAGTATTTTTAACGTTAAAATCTAGAGTACTTAAGTGGTCATAAATTTCTTTAGCGTCTTCGTCGTCCATATTACCTGTTAAAAGGTTTAATCCCCTTCCAAATATGTTTATAAAGCCTTGTTTTGCTCTATTTTTCTGATAGGCATGGGGGATTATTGTGTTATAATTGTGCTTTAAGGCTTGTAATTATTTATTTAATAGTTTACTATTGCTATCCGAAGTTTCTAATTTTAGCGAGTTTACATTTGATTCGATTATGTTTATCAAATCTTGGTATTCTGTTAGATTCACTAGATGCAATATTTTTCTAAAGGAATTTACAACTATTATTTCCTCTAGTTTAAAAAGTGCATACTCATTTTCTGTATTGATTGGAGATACTTCCATAGTTAGAATCAGTATAATATGCAGCATCCTAAAATAGAAAACTTAATTTTGATATTTATATTTACGTTTCATTTGTGTATTTTGTGTATGTATTTAGTATTTCTCTTATTACTAGTATCTATAGTATAATTATTATCTATTCTAAATTTATTTAATTTTTTTAATTTTGGTATAATTTTTTTGATTTGCCTATTTTTAACTAAATTTGGTGTTAACTGATAATTAGCGTTTTTATCTTTATTTAATTTATTAATTCTATTTATTTTTTCTATTCTATATTTGTCCGCTAGTGTTTTGATCTCAATCCTATCATAGTTCTTTATCAAAAAAGCAAGTGGACGTAGTCCAGTTGTAGAGTAAGTTGTATTATTTGTACGTTATTATTATTTTATGTACTTTACAGTCTAAGTTTTCGCCTATATTTCTTAAGTCTGCTTCTAGTAACCGCAGGTGCTCGTTTAGAGTACCGTGTAATCTCTCTATGTCTGAGTTACCAGTTTTGTTCTGGGCGGTTGTTGTATGTCTGTTTATTTTGTTTTCTCGTAGAAATAGCTCCACTGCACTATGTAGCATACATCTTTCATTGTCGTATACCAGCCTTTTCATTTTATCTAAAAATCTGATTCTCTCTTTCAAAGGGGTTAAAATCGAAATCCATGTTCTGTCGTTTAATTTGTGTAGTGTTGCATATTTTGTAAATTTATCAATAGTTGACAGATACATGATATTGCGACATGCAAACCATATGTCCATGTGAACTATGTCGTTAAAATTATTAGGAGTTTCAGTAATTTTTGGAAGAATTTTGGCTGGTTGACGATCACATTTAGCTAACTGGCAAATTTCACAGTTGTTAATGAATACGGTTATCAATTTTAACATATTTGGATGGTAATACTTTTGTTTTTATGCAGAAAATACTTCGTTTATACTCCTATGGTTGTGTTTTAAATGTTCTTCTTTAATTGTCGTGATCATTTCTTTATAAACTACTATATTTGTTAATTTGATATTAGATTTATACAGTATTAAATTTTTATTCGAATTCGAATTTGTTACAAATAATGAAGAGGGCCTTAATCGATAAAGGATTAATGTGTCGCTATTGTGAAAACAACGAATTATTTATAAAATTCCAAAATCTTTACCTTTTAAGTAGTAAAAAACTACTATTTAAGTAGTTTACTTCAAAATCGTACTCATTTAACATTAGCTTCCATCTATAAAGTTTCTTGTTTGGCTCTTTTTTATGTTATTCAACCATACAAGTGGTCTATGGTCAGTATGTACAATAACTTTTCTTCCGTAAAGGTAATTTCTAAAGTATTTTACTGACCATACGATTGCCAATAGTTCTTTCTCAATCGTTGAGTACCTGATTTCATGCTTGTTTAAGGTGCGTGATGCGTAACAAATTGGGTGGTTGTTCTGACTTAAGAACAAAGCAAATTGCGAGGCATCGGTTGTTAAAGGTTTATTAAAATCGGCACGTTTTAAAATAGGGTCGTTCATTAATTTATTGAAAGCACTAATATACTCTTTATCCCGAACATTTACTTTTACATTTTTTTTCAAATACTTGATTAGGGGGTAGGCTACTCTAGAGTAATCCTTGATAAATTTCCTGTAATACCCTGTAATCCCCAAGAATTACTTTATCTCTTTTATGTTCCTTGGTAATTTCATTAGTTTAATCGTGTCTACTTTACTTTCATCAGGCTTAATGCCATTGTTAGTTACTGTGTGCCCCAAAAATTTTGTGGATTCATTAGCAAAGTGGCATTTGCCAATTTGTATTTTTAGATTAAATTCTTTTAATTTTTGAAAAATTTTAAGAATTGATACTAAATGTTCACTAAAACTTGTGGAAAATATAAGAATGTCGTCTAAATACACGACACAAGTCTTATTTATGTATTCTTTAAGGACATAATTAATTAAGCTTTGAAAAGTTGCCGGAGAGTTCTTAAGTCCGAACGGCATTCTTGTGAATTCATAATGATCATGCGTGGTCGAAAATTCTGTCTTCATTCTATCATAGGGATCGACTTCGATCTGATGGAAGCCTTTTCCTAGCACCAACGTGGTGAAGTAATTGCATTTTCTCAATTTGTCGAATAAGTCTTCCATATTCGGAATTGGAAATTTGTCGTCTATCGTTTGATCATTTAGTCTTCGATAGTCAACAACTATACCCCATTTTTGCTGTCCATTATTATCTACTTTCTTTGGTACCACTCATATAGGAGAAGTATATGAGCTGTTGCTTGGAACAATTATATTTTGTTCCAGCATTTCCTCCATCTGTTTTTCCACTTCATCGTGGAAGATTTCGGGGTATCTATACAATTTATTATAAATAGGAATGTCCTTCTTGGTTATTATTCTATACTATATAATTTTTAATTATATTCATAAATCATAAATGATCATTATCGTTTAAGTGGCTCGCAAAAATTTTTTTCGACGTTTGTTGTCGATTTATTTCACTATTAAAAATTTCTAAAGATTTAACATTATAACATTGATTCGCATAATTCTCCTCGTTTCTATTTAGAAATATTGGAATACTAGCTTTATTTGTTATTAATAATCTATTCTTATAGTTAATAATAGCATTCTATTTTACCAACAAGTTATTTCCTAATATATCATCATATTCATTATGAAAGTTATATTCTAAAAAGTTGCAATAATGGTTTGGTTCGTTAAATTCTTTAAATAATGCGACTTTGTATTGAGTATTTATTTGAACGTTCCGGTTTAGTACCTTAATCGTGTAAGAAGGACAAGTTATTTTTCATTTTGGGTTACGAATATTAGGATTTATTATGCTGAATTCAGCACCAGAATCTATAATAAATTTAAGTTTTCTTACGGGTATATTTATTATTAAATAGGGTAGTTGTTTTCCCTCCCTCTATACGAAAATTTTGTAATTCGGTATTTTCATTTGTGGCAATGTCCATGACATGGTCATGGTGGTTGTTATTATTATTTGACCGGTACTTTTGACTATTTCTGTAACTGTGTTATCTACTTTGGATATTTTTACCATTAGATTTGATGGCAATCTCCTTTGTATAGTATTTTTAGTAGCAATGTCCATAGGTTCTGGATTTCTGTGATAGTTATTTTTATTAAGATTACGATTATTATTGAACCGATAATTTTTACTACAATTTATTAGCGTGGGTATTATTATTATTATTATTAAAGCTTGTTCTATGGTTGTTAGAGTTATTATAAGAAAAAGACCTACTGTTGTTTTTAAAATTAGTATTTTTATTAGATTTATTATGGGTATAATTTAAATACCCTTTTTCTTGAATTATTTTATGTGCTTCGGTTAATGTTGCAGGGTTTCTACTAACAAGGACACTTTTGACAGGCTATTTCTGGAATTACTTGTGATTTCATTTGCATTACCTCCACCTTCTAAAAGATACGGTTTGTTTAGTCTGAGTATTAATTTTTTGAAAAAAATTATCAATAGTTGAATCACACCTACACGATCTTATTTTATCTATCAATGTTTCTTTAGAATCACTTTCACTATCATTTCTGATAAAAGTGGCTTTGAGATCAACCCATGTTTTGGGTTCACCGTTAATAATTAGAGTTCTGCGCGCTTTACCTACTATTTTATCTTTAATAAGCCTTAATAATAAACGTTTATAATCGTTTTCGAAGATGTCAAGGATTTAATAAAATTTAATGTAACTTAACAAAGATAAAAAAAAATGTCTTTTGTTTTTCTTTTATTACTTAAAGCTCATTTTAATTTATTATTGTTTTCCAATTTATTTTTGCTATTAACATTTAAATAAAATTTAATTAAACTTAACTGAACTTAATAAACTTAATTTAATTTAACTTATTATTATTATTCTTATAAAAATGTAGTACTTGCGTTAATGTTGTTCCCTAGATGAATTGCCAGATATACCGATGAACAGGATTAACGTTGCTCGTCTGGCTGACAGTAGAAATTGATTTTTGAAGTTCTTTTATGAATGAAATTTATTTAAAACAGTGAAAATTTATTTTTGTTTCAAAATTAAATAATTTTTTTTTTTTGTTATAGTTATAGAATTTTTTTTGGTTTTGTTATAGAATATTTGTGTATTTTATTCAATACACTAGTACTTATCTGTACTTGTTTTTTCTGTTCTGTAAAACATTTGAAATTTATTTTAATTTTTATTTTAGTAAATAAAATTATTTTTAATTGTAGTTTATTTATGTAATATTCAGTTTTTGTTTTAATATTTTTTTTGCTGTTTTATAGTTAATGAATTTGATTTAATTGGTTATTAATACAGTTTAACTGTAAAAGTTGTTTGTTACACTGTAACTGTTATTATAAAAATGTTAATACACTGTAACTGTATTATAAAAAATTTAATACACTGTAACTGTATTATTGGTTGTTTACCGACTGTGCCATTTAAGTTTTAAATTAAACTCATGCTTCTTTTATTTAATTTATTTACTTGTAGCAACAGTACTTATCGCTTAGAAGACAAACTATAGAATGAATATTAATGTTGTTATTTCTAATGCATGTTTATTTTATTTTTATTTAATTTTTTTTTTATTTTTTATTTTATTGATTCTTATCTCCAAAAGAGCGGATTAGCTCGTATAGAGTTTATACATAAATTTAATCACGCGGATTGCTACGTGATCGTATAAACATGCATTTTATACATCTTCCCTTTAATACTGTACCTAAACGATCATTTTAGGTGATAAAACTGCTGTGTATCCGCTTTTTGTCAGCCAGACAGTTTTTACTTGTGTTACAATATAAATAACGCAACTAGAACAAAAAATATCAATAACAAATAATAAATTTTTTTCTGATTTTAAGTTTCCCATTTGCTCTCTAATTTTTTCCTATGCTTTTTTCCTCTTTCTCGCTTATTTCTTCGGAAAAAATATTTGATTCTATTTTGGTACATATATTAAGTACCTATGCATATTTCTTTTTTATTTAGTTTTTTTTTTTTCCTTGACTTTAAAACTTAAAGAAGAATGCATTTGAAAAAAAGATATTATTGATATATAAGATATATTGCCATATCATTTGTATGATTCATGAAATATTTTATGTGTAACACATATGTGTTTTTATGTGTAATTTGTACAACTCGAAACCATTATTAGATTATTTACCATTATAAAATTAGTTTTAAAATTAGTTAGGTAGTACTCGAATTTAGCGAAAATACACGATAATAAATCTCAAATACATGTATTCTTCGTTTTACACAACTTTAGTCTAAAGTCGTAAACAATTAAAATATTATAAAAATTACTTGGTTATCATTATAATCTTTTAATATATAAAGAAGAAATTCTGTTTCTTTGTTTGTGCCCTTTTCACATTTTTTTTTTGGTTTGGTTTTTTAGTTACGATACATTAACCCGTTTCAGCATCAGGCTTCAGGCCATGAAGTTTCTCATTTTTTTGTTGTTGTGCTTAAACGATTTGACCAATTGAAAATTTGCACAAGTATTGAACTTTGGCACACAAGGTTAGGTTAGGTTAAGGTGGCTGCCAAAAAGGCACACTTAGACCGTATTTGGTCCATTGTGATACCACATAAAAGCTTTTCTATCCCACTCGTTAAAACCAATTTGAGCTTTTTGCAAAGCGAAGAATACTCTTCACATTTTTACCTGACAGGTCGCTAAGGCTGTCGAAGAGATATTGCCCCAAATGGGTATTCCTTCTTGCCGACAAGGCCGGGCATGTGCAAAGGAGATGAAGAGTAGTTTCCTCCTCTTCTTCATCTTTGCAGGCTCTACAATAGTCGCTTGCGGATAAGCCAAGTCTTCTGGCATGCTTCCCTATTATACAGTGACCGGTGATTATAGCTATTGCCATTCTAATGTCTGCCCTTTTGAGAGAAAGCAGATCATTGGATCGTCTTAAATCAGTTTTGGGTCATATCAATCTTGTGATATTACACGAGGTTAAGTTTGACCATTTGTAATTTACCATATCCGTTATTTCCTTACGAAATAACGTTTTGCTTGTGGATAGAGGTACCCCTAGTCCTGCCCTATCCGGCAGAACTTGTAAGGTTGTGCCAATTCTTGCGAGTTCATCAGCTTTTTCATTTCCCGGAATACCTCGATGACCTGGTACCCAGCAAAGCTGAATGCTAAACTGCCTGGCCATCTCGTTAAGAAGTTTTTAGCAGTTTATTATAATCTTCGAGGTTGTGCATGTTGATTCCAGAGATTTTAACGCAGCCTGACTGTCTGACAGAATACGTACTTGCTTCACAGTCAAAACGCTTCTATTCAGTAGAATCAAGGCTTCTTGAATTGCCATAATTTCCGCTTGGAAGACGCTACAATGGTCTGGTAATCGGAAATTATGACTGATATTCAGATTATCTGAGAAGACCCCGCATCCTACACTGCTGTTCATTTTTGAACCATCCGTGTAGAATTGTACTCCTTCGAAGGTCATCACTGTGTTCGAGCTCCAACTCTCACGGCTTGGTATGCTCGTCACATGAGATTTCCCGAAGAAGTAACAGGGGGACGTGTAGTCCACCAAGGCGGGAGTGGACTTGAATTGGTTTATGATATCCGAGTGACCTTCTCGTGAATTGATCAACTGGGATGTAGCTTTTAATCTCACAGCTGTGTTTGCGGCTGCAAATTTACTATAATATTCTACAGGCATCAGATTAAGCATGATGTCTAATGCCGCAGAAGGGGTTGTTATTAAAGAGCCACTAATACATAGTGTGGCAGTTCTTTGGACCCTAGCGATTGCCTTGCGGTTGACCTCTTTATCGATAGCCTTCCACCATACTAGGACTCCGTACATATGAATGGGTCTTACTACGGATGGGATGTAGCTTTTAATCTCACAGCTGTGTTTGCGGCTGCAAATTTACTATAATATTCTACAGGCATCAGATTAAGCATGATGTCTAATGCCGCAGAAGGGGTTGTTATTAAAGAGCCACTAATACATAGTGTGGCAGTTCTTTGGACCCTAGCGATTGCCTTGCGGTTGACCTCTTTATCGATAGCCTTCCACCATACTAGGACTCCGTACATATGAATGGGTCTTACTACGGATGTGTATAGCCTGTAGTAAGTCCTGTATGGCTGAAGCCCCCATTTTCTACCAATGGCTTTTTTACACGAGTAGAGTGCTATTGAGGCCTTCTTCACTCTTTCTAAGATGTTAGCTTTCCAGCTTAACTTCCTGTCTAGAGTTAGACCCAGAAATTTCGCCGTTTCGCTAAAGGCAAGAGTGCAGCCATTTAACGAAGGCGGTTTTATTTTAGGAATTTTATATTTCCTTGTAAAAAGGACCAGTTCTGTTTTCTGTGGATTTACTGACAGTCCAAAGTCTGTAGCCCATGTTGTGATTTTGTTTAGTGCAAGTTGCAAAACGTCCCTGAGACTGTCTGGAAACTTGCCACTGACCACGACAGCAATATCGTCCGCATACGCGATAGTTGTGCAGCCCACCTCTTCCAGGATTTTAAGCAGTTTATTTACTACCATATTCCAAAGAAGGGGAGATAGCACCCCTCCTTGCGGAGTCCCTCTTTTCACAAACCTTTTTGCTGAAGCGTTGCCAAAGTTGGCACTGATGGCCCTGCTATTTAGCATATTAGCTATCAGTGCTCTTAACTCCGGTTCAACTCCTAGGCTTATGAGTGCGTCCACAATTGCTGCCTGATTGACGTTATTAAACGCTCCCTCAATGTCTATAAAAGCTGCAAG
This sequence comes from Poecilobothrus nobilitatus, assembly GCA_947095535.1. NCBI lineage: Eukaryota > Metazoa > Arthropoda > Insecta > Diptera > Dolichopodidae > Poecilobothrus > Poecilobothrus nobilitatus. The sequence goes on along the minus strand of OX352772.1, from coordinate 256,826,784 downwards.
AGTATACTCAGCGGGTATAATTCCATCCGGTCCGCTTGACTTGAATGGTTTGAAACTATCTATAGCCCATTGTAGTTTGTCCCCTGTAACTACCACCTCTGAAATAGTAGGGAGAGGATTCAGAAGACAAGCCACCTCTGAGCTGTTATTTGAGCACCCAGGAAAGTGGGTTTTTAAAAGTAATTCCAACGACTCCTCGCTTGTGGTAGCCCAGCTTCCATCCTCTTTTTTAAGAAGACTGGGTACCATGGGGTTTGTCGATAGAATTTTCCTAAGTCTAGATGCCTCGGAGACGTTCTCTATACCTCCGCAGAATAGTCTCCAGGTATCTCTTTTCGCCTTTTTAAGTGCTTTTTTGTACTGACTAAGAGCTGTTTTATAAGAGCTCCAGTCCTGTATCTCATTTGTTTTTTTGGCATTATTAAAAGCCCTCCTACTATCTTTCCTTAGAGCTTTGATTTCATCATTCCACCAAGGTGGTTTAGGTTTACCCCTAGGTTTACTGATGGGACATGAATGCTCTAAGGACTTATTGCAGGCCTTAGTAAAAAAGTTTACTAGGCTATTTAGATCCTGGATATTTTTAGGAATTTCAGGTGTTAAGGAGGGAAGCGTTGACTTTACGTGCTCCCTATATTTGTTCCAGTCAGTTCTCTTAGGATTTCTATAGATTGACTTTGTTGGAGGACTTTCGTCCAGACTGAACTCAAGGTATCTGTGATCTGAAAAGGAATGCTCATCAGAAACTTTCCATGAGTTTATTTTAGAATAAATGAAGTCCGAGACTAAGGGTATGTCTAGGACTTCTTGCCTATTACTAGTAACAAAGGTAGGTTCCCTGCCAATGTTACAGATAAGAAGGTTAGTACTTAAAATGTAATCAAAAAGTGACTCACCTCTTTCGTTGGTATCCGAACTACCCCAGATGTCATGGTGAGCATTGGCGTCGCAGATTATGATGACCCCAATGTTCATCCTCCTAGCATCCGCTATCAACCCTGCCAGATTGGATGGAGGGAGTGGATCCTGCGAGTCGTGAGGAAGATACGCCGCAACAACCCAGAGCCTTAAGTTTTTTAGCTTTAGGCTCGCCGCGACCAGATCAGCATCACTGTAATTATACATAAAAGTTAAATTTAATGTATTTTTAGCAAGTATGCACGCTCTAGGTCTGCATACCTCTTTATTGTACAACAACGTGTACCCTGGTATCTTGAGTCCATGAACCTATTTTTTTATCACCCATGGCTCTTGGATCAAGATAATATCCTCGCTCGTTTTCCTGAGGCGGATTTCAAGCGCGGCGGAAGCCGCTTTGGAATGATGGAGATTAATTTGGAGTAGCTTCATTACCTGAGCCATCCTTAATCTCTACCACCGTCGCGTTAGCTCCATCCTCGAAGTCCATTGAGAAGCTTTTGGCATCATCAAAGCTGTCGGAATCAGATCTAAGTAGATCTTCTTCATCGTCAGCCTTGATGACATCATTCACTCTCTTTGGAGCCGAACAGGATGCTCCGTCAACGACATCGGATCGGTCAGAGTCTGCCTCTTGGGCTTGACTTGGGCCTTCCCCGATGCTTCTTGAGGCCTCCACCTCATCCTTTTTATACACCTTCAGTGTAACCGCTGTGAAGCCGTAATTTATGACCCCTTTGGCTTTCGCTAGGGGTTGTAGGGAGTCTTTATTGACAATGACTAACGCCTGTCGGGATTCTCGTACTACTTCCCCTAGTTTGGCAATCTTCCAATTGTGAGTTGGAAGTTAGGGGTTTGACACTTTCATCATTTTGATGATCGTGTCTGCTTCGGCAGGTTCCCTCGGCAGCCATACCCTAGCTCTTGGCCTGCTAGGGATTTTATCCCTGCTTACGGCTTTGAGCTTGGCCCCTGGCTACAGACTTCCCACCTTAACCTATCGCCTACTTGTAGAGATCTGCCGATCCCGGGTTTTCTTCCCGGGTTTGGTCCCGGGTTTTCTTCCAGTAGCTGGAAGAAAGTTGTGTTTAAAGCAACAACAACTTTCTTCCAGTTACTGAGAGAAATACCCCCATCCTCTAACCCCTCATCAATGATTGCCAGAATTAAACTATCCTTTGCAATTTCATTGAATGGCCTGGTTACCTGGTTGCTCCCTAGCAACCTAGCCTTTTTGGAAGTACCCTGTAGCTCATCTTGTGACCTCTGTCTCTTGGACATAAGGCCCTTCGATGAACCTGGGATTTGTCCTTCTTGGGGCTTCACCTGGCCTACTACTGTTTTGGCCCAGGCTAAGGAATTCTTTTGTGCCTCAGATAACTGACCATTATGGAGAGAGCTTAACCTCTCAATAATTTTATAGGCCGACCGTTTATCAAAAAAGGCTTGTTTCGACGGGCGCAATTTGCGTACAGTCTTTGGTTGTTCGTGACTTTCCTTATTACTGTCAGTGCCCGGTTTGGCCGCTTTACTTGCCGACTTTTGGGAAGTTCCGGCTAACTCTTTTTTCGAATCTTTTTTTTTTATTTCGTTCCATATTTGAACCCAATTGGCACACAAACACATTTAATAAATTTTGTCGTGATACATTAACACATTTCGGCACGATAGACTGTTAAAAAAAAATTTTGTTTCTAATTTGTGTCTAATTTAGCAGGATGAATTTATGGTTATAAATAAAGCCTGTTATAAAAGGTTGGTTAACGTTTGTTAACCCATTTGCGCACGAGCATCTATTGAAAATATTCTGCCTAATTTTTTGTATTGTTATTCTTATTAAAAAGATATTTCCAACACTCTTTACTTTTATCTATACTGTTTTTAATATTCCATAAAAACCTTTCAATACAAATTTCTCATATATAACAGTAATTAAAATATCCTTATTAAGTATCTTAAGAATACTGTGTTTAAGTCTTAACAACGGCCGCTGTTAAAAAACAGAAGCAATCTCCTACATACGACAATCATCATGTCATCATTCCGAAATGCATTTCTTACATGTGGTCTACTTATATAAGATGCATGTGTATAACATATTTCCCATAAAATATCATTGAAATATGTACATATAGTATGTATAATGTGCATATATTTAAAAATACTATAAACATAATAAATTAAATTAGAAAACATATTCACATTTCTGTACAGTATTTAATCAAAAATGAGTACATACATATTTTTAAAGAACAGAAAACCTTATATTCTTGTCCATATACAATTTTTACACATATTTTTAGCCAATCAATTTGAAAACATAATTAGAAAAAGTAAACGCCAAAAAATGCTGGTTGATTTATAAAGGTAAAAAACAATCATGTATTTTTTATATTGAAAATATGTTAAACAGATGTATGCATATAAAATGAGATGAGATGATGAGATGTATGCATTTAAAAAGAAATTTTTTCAAAATTTAAAGAGCTGTCGGTGCTGTAGGATCTCCAACGGTGAGGGTACATAAAAAAGTTGTTCTATAACATTACTCTATGCATAGTTAATATTTCATTGCTCTTTATTGAACAGTGTATAAGTTTTGTAAACATACGGAGGGACAGACGAACCTAATAGCAAATTTTTCAAAATGTGCTTAAAAGGATAATTCACAAAAACATGAAGTGACATTACTTACGAAAAAAATGTATTACATTATGGTCTTTTATAATTGAAATGCGATTTTATGTTTCGGTATTAACGAATATATTGTGAAAATTCAGTTTGCCGTAATTGTGTACTCAATAGGTTATTGATTCCTTTAAGTATTTTTTGTAGACGAATTGTCTCCAATTCTTAGCTCTGTTTATTCAATTTAACTAAATGTAATAAAAAATAGAATATAAACTACCAGCATCTGTAAATGCATAGTAATAAGTTAAGTACATATATTAATTAAATTATATTAAAGAAGAAACAAAAGTTAATACCTTTTATTTCATAAAGACAATAAAATACTCCGGGCAACGCCGGATACTCTGCTAGTTAGAAATAAAGAAGAAAAAGAATTTAATTCGAAAATATCCTATATATTATTACAAATGGTTAATATCTATTTATGCGTAATGTTTGTGTTTTTATAATTCAAAATTGGTTAGAAGAGTTCTCTATCAATGATTTTTGTGTACTTATTTATTTGTTTTTAATGTTTTTAATAAATATTTTACTTATTCAAAAAATAATGCAAAAAAGTTTTTTTGAAATTTTTTTTTTTAACATTTCCGCATAAAGAGTTTTTAATATGTTTTTTGTATTTAAAAGTTGGAGTAAATCACATAAATTTGTATTTCAATTTGGTAACACTACATAAATAATTTACTTCTCATTTCTCAAGTGTTCTATTTTGGTGGACTGATCATATTGTTAATAGACAAATTTAAGCAACTGCATTAGGGTTAATCTTATGATAGATAATTTAGATTAATTTTATTTAGCAGATTTAATATTAATCTTATGTTTGTTTTGTATTTGTTTACAGTTTTTATTATTTTTTACTTTTAATATTATTTTTTGAATGAAAAAAAAAATCATGTATCTACATTACAATTTTTAATATTTTTAATTAATATTCCTAATAATTTTTAATCTCAACAGCTTTTTCTTTGAAACGATTTCTTCTTTTGAACCCCTAAAAATTATTAATAGGATAAACAATTCAAATTATTTATCAAATAGCCAGCAAAAACTAAAATTAAATAATATTTTCAGTCATTCACAAGAAACAGTGTGCAGCGTTCCACAAGGCTCCGTACTTGGGCTAGTTCTGTTCTTAGTGTTTATAAATTCTATTTTTAGTCAGCTATTTAAAGACAATCTGATAGCGTTTGCTGATGACACAGCATATGATCTTGACTTTGATCTTTGGTTCGATGATTCCTCCTGACCACAAACCACACCAAACCGTAACCTTTTGTGGATTGGTTGCTCTAAGATAACCCTTGGATTCTCTTCACCCCAAATGCGGCAATTCTGTTTATTGACGTAGCCATTGAATTGGAAATGAGCTTCGTAGGTGAAAATTATTTTGTTAGAAAAAGCATTTTCTTCTTGTTTTTCGATTGCCCAAGAAATGAATTGCCGACGTAATGCATGGTCAGTTTGTTTTAATTCTTGCGTCAGCTGGATCTTATAAGCCTTTAAATGGAGATCACGATGCAAAATGTTGAATAATGTGGATGGTTTGATGTTTATTTGCTGCGAACGATGACGAATGGAAGTTTTTGGATCTTCTTCAACACTACTGCTCACAGCTGCTACATTCTCGGTTGAACGGCCACTACATTGATAAATGTTGCCTCTGTTATCAAGAACAGATCCAGTTTCTAGAAATTTATCAACCATCACTTTGATGGCACGATTTGTTGGAGCATTTTCTCTACCAAATTTTGTTCGAAATTTCCTAATTACATCTTGAAAACTTTTACCATTTTCAAAAATGTTGTAATAACAAAAACACGTTGTTCTTTCGTGTAACGTTCCATATTAACTAACCGGAATGTATTTAGAATATACCTAAAGAAACCTGGTATAAAAATTCCAGGTAGAAAAAAAATGGCGAATCAATGGAAAATCAAAATGATACCTCAATTTTGAACACCCTTTATAATAATTCTGTAAATTCTGCAATTTTTTTATTTCACTACTTTTTTTACACCCTTATTTATTAATGTGTTTCACTACCAAATTAGTTCATTTCATTTTTCATGTTTCAGTAACACAAATAACATCGATTGAATTTTTTAGTGTTTTTAGGATAATCACAATTCCATCTATTTTGTTTTTAATACTGCGGGCATTAAAATATAAAATTATTAAATTTTTGTTTTTGAAGGTTAAGTGAACTTCATTTAATGTATTAGGAAACTTATTGCTTGGGTTAATTTATGATATGATAATTAATAAATATGTTTGAATCATTATAGTGCGTATTCATTTTATGTTGTTTATATCTTTTACATGAATTATTTTACTTTTTGCATCCTTTTGGATGAAAATTTTACCGTCACTATCCCTGGCATAAGCAATTTTGTTTCCCTTTCTTAAATATAGTTTTCTTAAATAAATAACTATAGAAATTAGTTAAACGTTCATTTATATATACTGGATGATTACTGTTGTCATTTAGTATCAATCCTGTATGTAAGTACTCCTTTACTTTTTTTTGCTCTTTATATTTTAACATCAATTTAACATTGAGATTTTTTTCCATAAATTCTATTGTTATTGTCGGCGGACTGTTAGAATCCCTAGCTTGATCATTTATATTTCTATAAATTTCCTTTATACATGTTTTGTCACTTTCCAAATCAAGTATTTTCAATATAGCTAAGTCAATACTAGTTAAGTTTTCATTATCACTTTTATAAATGCCGCTAATTTGTACGGAGTGACTAAATTTTTCTTGGCTCCTTTTATGATGTTTTCTACATAGATTATTTAATTCAGATTTTAGTGAATCAATATCATTTTCTAAATTTACATTTTCATCTATAAGATTTTGACATATTATTTTGTAATAATTTATTATTGTTTTCATACATTTAATTTCATTTTCCAATGTTTCATTTTTTGTTATTAAAATATCTAGTTTTTCCTCTAAAGATTTTAGATTGTTTTTATTGTTTTCATTATTTTGCGAAGTTCTGAGATCTACAGGGATCTTGTCGAAATTAATTGATTCATTTGAATGAACATTATTACCCTGAAGTGATAATATAGTACTGCGACGATTTTTCATACAGTTTGCACAGAACCATATCAAACTTCTTTTATTGATCTCCGCAAATTTTTGCTTAGATAATCCCGAACAGCTTTTGTGATAAAGTTTACCGCATTTGCCATCACAAATTATATTATTACCATTTATTCTACATAATTTATTATACTTGCCACAAATTGAATTTGAATTACTTTCCGCCATATTTTATTATTCTCCTTAATCAATAAAATTAAAAATAGAACATTAAAATAAAATTTGTTAAATTTGTAAATACAATTTTTTATATTTGTTGTTTGTTTGTTTCTGTTATTTCTGTTACTAACTTGGGCCTTAAATTTTTGGATTTTTGTAACACATATTTCCTTGTTGAAAATAGCTTCACGTTTTTTTATAATTTTATTGATCCTGATTATGATAGCTTTATGATTCAGATCAACTACATCTTGAGTAGTAATTTTAAAATCATACTTTTCATTTTTTAAATCCGATAGTATATGATCAATAATTGTAAAAGTGTTTTCTGTAACTCTAGTAGCATCTTTTATAGTTAACCTATTCTTTATATCAACCGCGTTATATTTCAGCATTGTTTTATAAGATCTGGAAAGCTCTGTATCAGATAATAAATCAATATTAGTATCGCCCACCATCAGATTATTTTTATATTTATTAAAAATTGAATCTAAGTGTGATATAAATGCACTATTATTTTCACTAGAACTCTTGTAGCACACAGCAAGCTTAATAACTGGAGTGATGCCATCTAATGATACAATTATTGTATTAATGGTTCCGAGACTTCCAGGATTTTATAATCAATGTATTCAAATTATTAGAAATAAATGAAGCTGTATACCCAGGGATATTAAAAAAAATCTCTCCATCGGAATATATCCAAGTTTCACCAATCATAATTATGTCTAAGCATTTTTTAATTTTTATAAATGATTCAATTTCAACCATATTTTTTCTGAGACTTCTGGCATTAAAATGTACAATATTCAAATTAAGCAGTGTATTATGCATCATGGTTTACCGATCATATAATTTTGCCAAGTTTGTCTTATTTTCTGCAAATGCTCCCTATAATTGTATTCAATATGTCTCTTGTAATAAGCTAGATCTTGAAGTGCTTCTTTTTTAGACACTCCTGTGTTCTCAAGGTAAACTAGGTACAAGTTAGAAAGTTTTTTATAATTATTTGGCAATCCCTCTTGATGAATGAGTACTTTTAAACTAGTCTGAGTCATACCTTCGAAGCAAATATCATCCTGATCATGGAAGTACGACAAAAACAGTTTCACGTTGTTGTAAAATCTGTGGTCTCGTAATCTCGATATTGCATACACATTATCACCTGTATCAATTGCTTTTCTTGTCAATCTGACAATTGGAGGTACCAATGGATCGATAAAACTTTTTGATATTCTCTTGTATATTTGAAGCGTACTTTGGGTGTGCTCACATGAGGAGCATTTGATACGACGTAATCACTAGTTTTAATTTTATTTAGATTAGCTACATCGACTATGGATTCTTTCATATCATCGTAATGTTGTTTCTTTATGAACGGTAAAAAATTTAATAAAATTATGTTTATTTTTAAATTTTTGTTTGTTTATTTTTTGATTTCCCTATTTTTTTTTCATGTTTTTTATTACTGTTTCCGTGTTACTACTATCAATCAGCCATACTATCGTTATTATTATTATTATTATTGTTATTATTATTATTATTTATTATTTATTATTATTTTCTTATATTCTTTATTTCTTTTATACCAAAATTATCAATACAAGTATTAGTCTCCTCCATATTCTGTAGTTGCTAATATCCAATTGTTTGCCTCTTTAGACACAATTTGCTAAATGTTTTATGATTCACATCCACATGTAATTTAAGTTTCTCGTTATATTTAGTGCAATTTATACATTTATTGATGTCCTCATTTTTAGAATCACTTGTCTTATGGAATTGGTGGCATTTTAAACATGTTTCCTTATTCCTACATTTCATTGATTTGTGGTTAAAATCTTTGCATTTGAAACATCTTCGAACATTTTTAGCGTCGAACACTTTACACCTTTCCCATCCTATGCACACTTGTTCGTTTCCCAAATTTTTAGGAAAACTTTGGTTATCCACTTCAATTATTATTAGTATTTTTTATATTAATAATAATAATAATAATAAATAATAAGTACTAAGTAATAAATAATAAATAATAAATAATAAATAAAAAATAATAAATAAAAAATAATAAATAATAATAAATAATAATAAATAATAATAAATAATATTAAATAATAATAAATAATAATAATAAATGTAGGCAAATAAACTCGTGATATTTCAGTTATTAAATTTATTTCACCACAACTGAATTTATTTTATTTTTACAGGATTTATTGTCATTATATTTTTTTTATTTTATTTTTACAGGATTTATTATAATTATCATTTTTTATTTAATTTTTTATTTGTTTTAACCAATCTATTATAATTATCATTTATTATATTATCTTCAATTTATTGTAAAAATACTTTGATTAAATCCAAGTTTCACATCTGGGCTTAACGGCCGCCTACGATGATCTGATCTTTCATTCTTTTTTCTTTACCATCAGCCATAAAAGCTTTTATAAGAAAGTGAGAGCTTTCTAAATCACATAATGATTAATGAGATTTAAAGCATGTACAGTTCAAAATCTAATCCATTCACAATAAGTAAATTCACAATTCAATGTTATATCAATAGAAGTTTGTTTAAAGTTAATAATTGAATATAATTTTATTTAAAGTTAATAATTCAATATAATGCTAACGTAAGGTTTTATTTAAAGTTAATAATTCAATATAATACTAATGGAAGGTTTTATTTAAAGTTAATAATTCAATATGATGCTAATGTAAGGTTTTACTTAAAGTTAATAATTCAATATGATGCTAATATAAGGTTTTACTTAAAGTTAATAGTTACGACCGCTGTGGTTCGACTTCCCACATTCGGTCATTCTGATATTTCATTCGATCCGAATGAAGGGTTCCATTTCTTCATATATTCTGCTATATTTATAGTTTTCTGTAGGCTCTCGTGGTCCCCTACTTTCTCGACTTCGTATCTGTCGTGCCTCATTTTGGTACCGGATCTATGTTCGATTTGGTAGTCAAAGTCATGGAGGAACATCGCCCACGTGGATACTCTTAATGGTACATCTTTCTTTTTCATTGTAATTGTAAACGGGTTACAATCAGTAACAATTTTAAACTTAATGCCCATTACATACGTTCTCCACTTTTTTAGAGCTCAATGACTGCCAACACTTCTAGTTCCTAAGAGTGGTACTTCTCTTCGGCCGGCTTTGTCTTCCGACTCATAAATTGGATAGGGTGGAATTGCTGATCTTCTTGATCTTTCTGAAATAAAAGAGCTCCATACCCGTACATGGATGCGTCTGAATGAATTTCAGTCTCTGCCCTCGGGTTATATATTTGAAGAACTGGGGCGTTTACTAATGACGCTTGTAGTTGTTCAAAGATCATTATTGGTTCCACGCCAATGTAAAATTTAGAATTTTTCTTTAACAAATCCGACAACGGTTTGGCTACCGACGCATAATTTTGGATAAACCGCCGAAAGTATGAAGTTAGCCTCAGAAATCTTTGTAATGCTTTATGATTTTTTGGCAAGGGAAAATCTGTTACAGCCTTTGTTTTTAGTTCCGAAGGTTTGATAAATCCGTTTTCAATGATATACCCTAAAAACTCTACTTTTGTTTTTAAAACTGGCACTTAGTCTATTTGATTTATAGGTTGTAATCAGCTGCTAGTTTTAATACATTTTCAAGTTTTTGAATGCCTTCATTTTCGTTTTTAAACGAAATTATGATGTCATCCATGTATATGACGACGATTCCATCATTAATTAGATCCCTGAAAATTGCGGAAATAAATCGGCAGAATACCGCGAGTGAGTTTGATATTCCGAAGGGTACATATAGAAATTCATACTGTCCATTCTGAGTGACAAATGAAGTGTATTTCCTAGAAGCTGGTTCGATTGTAACGTGGACGAAACCATTTTTCAGGTCGATTGTGGTAAAGACTCTAGCACTCTGTAGTCTCTCAATTGCATCATCTATTAACATTATTGGAAAGTTATCTCTTATGATTTTTTCATTTAGTTTTCGGAAGTCACAACAGAGTCTTTTGGTACCATCTTTTTTGCTAATTAAAACTGTAGACGACGCGTATTCTGAAATGCTTGGGGTTATTATTTTTTCACATAACCATTCGGAAACTTGTCGGTCTGCATGTGACGTCCTTCTTGATCTTTGATAAACAGGGATGTCGTCTACTAATAATATTTTCATTTCGATCGGACACTTTTTATTATTTAATGGCACGTATTCATTTACCATTTTTATTACTCTATTAGTTAGGTTATAATCTAAATTCGTTAAATCTAACTCTAACTCTTTCTTTACTTTCATTTCCTCGAAGTGCAAACACAAATTCTCGAATTCATTTAACAAGGTATTGTCGAATTCGGATATTGGTTCTTTAACGCTTAGGCTACAGTTTTCTGCTATATTAGTATTATCTGTTACTTCCTTATCCCTCTGTAAATCGAATAACTGTTTTCTTATAAATTCAGCTCCGTTTTCCTTACATACAATGTTTACCTTTGCTAATATTATATATCACTCCCGATTATAGCTTCAAAACTCTATCCTCATTTCTTACAACATGAAACTTTATGTCTAACGTCAAACCGTTTACCAAAATTTTAGAAATAAAACTACCAATCGTATTTAGTTTTCTTTTACCTATTCCGACCAGAGTTCTTTTTTCGTTTTCCAAATTTATCGTGCCTCTTTTGAGCATTGTATCGTATCTCATGAGACAAAGATCACAGCCGGTGTCTACTAAGGGTAAAAATTCGTAGGTATTCCATTGAACCTTCTTAAAAATGAGTTTATTTTTGAGGATATCTTCCGGCCCACAGCGATTAATTTCCACAGCATTGTTTGTGTTACTTCTTCCTAATTTCACTTTTCTATCGTCACTCCGGGGCTTCGATTTACATTTGACTGCACGGTGGCCTTCTTCATTACATCTATAGCATCTAATTAATTGAGATCGACAATCCCTAGCTAAATGAGACTCTTCTCCACACCTGAAGCATTTTCTCGGACTGCTAACTCTAAAGTTAGGTTAACTTGTAGCCTCGTCCGTCTGCGATATATGGGAGTGTTAAAGGTGTGCTGGGGAGGATGGACTCCCTCTATTTAATGCTTGAAAAGGACGTTTCATTTTCTCATAAATTTTAATTTGGTCTTTTAATTCCTTTATGGAGTTAGCTTGATATAAATTCATTTTATTAAACCTAGAATCTGGTATACTTTCTATGAAATAATCTATAACACTTTGTTCATCCACTTCTATCGGTTTCCCAATTTCAATCAATTTATATAAGTGTACGAGCAGGGTGTCATTCGGGTTTTTACGAAAAGTTGTGACTGCTTTGTGAATTTCAGAGGCGGATAGAGGCCGAACTCAAGGATAAGGGATTTTTTCAATGATCTCCAATTGCTAATATTCCTTTGACTTTTGACAAATAATTTCACCGCCCCTCTTAATAACTGTTTGGCGTACACGAATTTTTGGAGACTGTTCCAACTTGCTATAATGGAGCTTTCCTCAAATTTTGAAATCCAGTTATGACCGTCAGGTGATCCTGAACCCCTATAATATGAAAAATTATCTTCGATATCTTTTAAAGTAAAATTCATTTGCCTTTGGATAGGTCTTTGTCGAATAGGGTTTTGGGGAACCTCGGTCTCATGTTCACTATCGCTTGAACTGTCAGTGTTCTCACTGTTTTCATCGTCATTTTCACCATTCTCACGATCGCTTTTCCCAGGCATTACTAGACTATAATGCTCAAGAAGTCTTTGTCTCAATTCGAATTTTCGTCCGACCTTATTCAAGTTTAAGTTTCTGAGTGCGTTTCTTAATTCTTCTACTTTCATTGTCAGAATAGTTTAGACATCCATTTTTATGACGGACTTTAATGTTAAAAAGAGAATAAATTGTTTTGTAGAAATTGTATAATATAATAAACTTTAACTATATTTCTTTCTTCTTCAGAAATTTTATTTTTGAAAATGTATATACAACGTAGACGTAGAAATAAGTACTAGTATCAATTTGATTATATTATGTTAAACCAATTAAATAAAATTTAGAATATTTATTTTATTAAAATTTAAAAATTAAAAATTATTTTATTTTAAAAAAAATTATTTTATTAAAATTTTATTTTATCAAAATTATATTAAAATTTTGATAATTATATGCTTTTATATTAACTCGTCGCTGTCGGTTTATTTATTAATTTATTTATTTATTTGTCATTCTGTCACGCTTTTTATTATCTTCGTAATCTGTTAGCAACATTTATAAGTGTTGTATGGTACAGAGGAAAGTGTACAGGTTTCAAAAGTGGGGGTCATGTTGTTCGAATCCAGTTCACATGCAACTTTTTTGTTTTTTAACTATCTATTCATCAACATTTTTTGAATAAAATATGTATATATTTTGTATATATGAATTTGAAACTTAAATTTTTATCTCTAAATTCATGCATACAATACACACGCAATATATTTTTGATCTTTTCTCCTATAATAGTATATTTTTATGTATGTTGCTAAAATATTTTGTTTACAACATTTGTTTAGTATTTAAATCAAAATATTTGCTGTCAACATTCTTTAATGCATATTGAATATGCATTGTTAAAAATTAAGATTTTATGTTCGTAATATGTTCATTAAAAATTTAAGTGTTGTATAGTGCAGAGGAGAGCGTACAGGTTTTGAAAGTAAGAGTAATTTGGTTCGAATCCAATTCGTGTAGGTACATTTTTCTTTTTTTGTTAACTGTATTCATCAACATTTTTTTAACAAAATTTTATGTATAATATACACATATTATTTGATCTTTCCTCCTATAATAATTTTTTCAATCAATCTTGACGTGCACATGTATTTTGTATTAGGATTTAGCAAAACACAAAATATATAGGTACAATATTTTTATGTTGATAAATTATTTTGTTTTAAAACATTTGTTTAGGATTTAAATCAGAATATTTGTTGTCAAAATTCTTTATTGCATATTGAATATATGTATGGCGTTAAAAATTAATGTTTTATGTGTTTTATTTAGGAACATTTATTATGTCTATTGTGTATATAGATATACATATAAATAGCAAAACACAAAATATATAGGTACAATATTTTTATGTTGCTAAATTATTTTATTTTAAAACATTTGTTTAGGATTTAAATCAGAATATTTGTTGTCAACATTCTTTATTGCATATTGAATATGTATGGCGTTAAAAATTAATGTTTTATGTGTTTTATTTAGGAACATTTATTATATCTATTGAGTATATAGATATACATATAAAATTTCATTCAAAATAATTCCAATTGCCAAATTTAAACTACATACATACATAACATATTTTTGTATGTACATAATAATGAATATAAAAAGTAAAGATCATTACAAAATTATGCTTTTGCGCATTACGCATTATGATTTACAAACAAAATTTTGTCAACACAAAAAATTAAAACTACGTATGTAAATATGTACGTACGTATGTAAATAATATTATGTTAAACTAATTTCCTAAATTATTTTCTTCCACTCCATTTGTTTATAATTTAAATCAAGATATTTGTCAACAATTTTTACTGCATGATCTTATTAAAGGATTAGGTAGGTACTATATATGCTATACTATAGAAATATACAGTAAAATACATTTATGTACAATATATATCATTTTCATACGTGTTAGAAATGTTACTTCAACTAAAATTGTATTGTAATATTTATAATCACAGTATTTTGGTACATATTTTACTCTTCGAGGTACTTTCATTAATTATGAATTACATACTGGAATAAAAAATTTTTACTCTTGCCATATAATAAAAATATCCCATATTTTTTAAATTTAAATTATGTGCTTCATTTAAAACTAAAAAGTATAAAATAAAATAATAAGTAAAAAAAATAATTTTTAAAATACATATGCTTTTATCGAAACCAAATTCGCCCCCTAAAAAGTAGAAAATAAAATTGATTGCAAAAGTTTAGCTTTTTGGACTGTTATAATATAAAAGTGAGTTGCTAGTGCAAGCATTTTGGACTGTTATAATATAAAAGTAAACTGCTGGAATAAAAAAGAAACACGAACCTCAAATTTCGCAGATTTTTATTTAACCTTATTCCAGCAATTTACTTTTATATTATAACAGTCCAAAATGCTTGCACTAGCAACTCACTTTTATATTATAACAGTCCAAAAAGCTAAACTTTTGCAATCAATTTTATTTTCTACTTTTTAGGGGGCGAATTCGGTTTCGATTAAAGCATATGTATTTTAAAAATTATTTTTTTTACTTATTATTTTATTTTATTTTAAAAACGAGAAAGAATACAGTTGCCTTTGTCAACTCTTAGATACCCGTACGAACCGTTAGTATGTTCACAGCCTGTCACTCTGCTTACAATATTATTTTTTTAATATTTTAGTATTTTAAAATAATTTGGGTGAATTTTATAATTTCTAGAACTATGGGTTGTACATATATTCAAACTATATGTTTATATGTACATTCTTCAAAAGTAGATTCTAACCTTCCACATAACGATTATCAATCCAAAACTTTTTCAAATATTCTATAGTACCATTTAATATTAAGCGGTAAATGTATATTAAATTTACTTAGTACAAAATAGTAAATATAATTTTAAATATTATATTATATTATATTATATTTAAATATTCCATTGACAGAATAATTTCTTATAAGTACAATAAAATACATATATGTATGTAAATACAGCGCTATATAATATACATCTATACTCTTATCATTCATTCACTAGTGACATATACGATATGTAAAAAAACATGATATTATATAAGTATGTATATATATCAATATCATATAAATAAAAATTCTTCAAGCAACCGTTATGTTGTTTATTTATTTACATTTTTTTGTACTACGCATTATATCCTCAACAATTTGAAATTATCGAATAAAACAAAATGCAAAAAATACATTAAAGAAATCTGTTAGAAAATTTGAAAAAATCAAGTAACTTTTTCGTCAATTATAAAGTAACCCTATATTATTAAAAAAAGTTGTTAACAGAAATAAGAGTATAATGTTGAACCTTTAATTTTTGTGTATCACTTCAAAAAAATTTTAACAGGTGTTCAAGTTACAGGTGTTTAAAAATAGGAAATTTTCAGTTTTTGACCCCTTACAGCTCCTAAACGGGGGTGATACAAAAAAAATTTCTGAATTGACTCATACTTATTTTCAAAGATCTAACTCCTGTCTAAGATCTAAATTTTAAGTTTCCAACTTAAACCGTTTAGAAGATAGAAGGGTTAAAGGATTTTGCAAAATTTGAGTTTCGCATAACGGTAAATTAAGACACCGTATGCCACAAATATATATTTATTGTAAAGCTAATAAACGCAGTAATCGTTTGGCGTTTTCAAAATGAAGATATACCTTATACAACTTGTGCTATAACAATTTAAATATAGTGCTTTTTTGAACTTTTGCGGAGCTGTAGCTCCGTAACGGGTAAAGCTACAAAAAAATTATTAAAAATAATAAAGTTATTAAAAATAAAATTAATATTTTTGTGAGATCTATGAGCGGTTAAAATTTCATAGCTCTATTTCAAAAAAAATTTGGGGATCTAAAGGTTAGGTGTTCGAGAGCTACCCTAAGTTTTTGTCCAAACTCAACCAAAAAAAATAGGGAACCTACAAATTACTCCAAGATTATTTTGTGTAAATTGCAAGATTCTCAATCGTCTTAGAATTTTTTTCTGCTCCCATCCATACCTTTGAAGGTATATCTAGCTCGCTTATTTCGAGGTGTTACAAACGGAGGAGTAATTTTATTATACCTGATCCTTTCGTACGGGTATAAAAAATTAAAATAAAATTTGGTTCCAAATAATTTAAAATCGAATATTATATACAAAACTTCGAATATGACTTCATTATTCATGTGTTATGTTACAAATCTCTATCACAATTTTTAATTTAAATATATAAATATATTGATACCGAATTTAATGATTTAATTTATCGATATAATTACAACTCAAAACAACACTATATAATATGTCATGTAACAAATTTCTATCATAATTTTGATTTAACTTATATTGACACTAAATTTAATGATTTAATTTATCAATATAATTACAACTCGAAACAACACTATATATGTCATGTAACAAATTTCTATCATAATTTTGATTTAACTTATATTGACACTAAATTTAATGATTTAATTTATCAATATAATTACAACTCGAAACAACACTATATATGTCATGTAACTAATTTCTGTGATGATTTTAATTTAACTTATATTGATATTAAATTTAATGATTTAATTTACCAATATAATTACGACTCGAAACAACAAAGATAAATTATTCTATTATATTTTATGAGAGACGAAAGAAAAAAAAAATGTGTTATGTATGATATATTCTAATATTCTAATATTCTAAGAAAGAGATTGATTATGAACTGTACTTCTCAAAAAGCAAAAAAATGTGTTTTATTCTAATATGAATTAAGCCACTTATGTATGATATATTCTAATAGAAAGAGATTGATTATGAACTGTACTTCTCACACTTTTCCCATTTCTCAATAATTTCATTACTCAATAATTTTAAATTTTAAATAATTTTTATTTTCTACTTTCTTTTTTTGTTTTTAATTGTGTATATTGATTATTGAACTTTTAATATTTTATTTTAATAAAATTACTGTGTACTCACTTATATTGATAGCTACGGCTTTCTTGCATAATATTACCGCTTAAAATATAATATAATGTTGTTGCTGACATACATTATTGCCATGCGATTTCGTTAAACCAGGTTAAACCCTTATGTTATAAAACTTGAATTGTATGTAAAAAAAAATCTAAAATAAAAATTTAAATTAAAACAAATTACAAATTTCTATCATAATTTTTCATAAGTTACAAATTTCTATCATAATTTTTAATATTAAATTTATAATTAAATTTTAAACAATATTTGTAAAAATTAAGAAAAAAGTTTTTTTTTTTTTTTATATCACTAATTAAGCACAATATTAAAATTTTTTATAATACTAATTAAATATAATATTAATAACTTAAAATAATATAATATGTATGTACTGTATATATCTGTAATACACCAAAACTGTTTCAAAACTGTTTAATATACCAAAACTGTTTTATAGCTCCTCAAAGTTCGAAAAATCTCTATATTTAAATTGTTATAACACAAGCTCTATAAGGTGTATCTTCAATCTGAAAATTCCAAACGATAGGTGCTATTATGAGCTTTACAAACATGTATATAATAAATATATACTTGTGCTATACGGTGTCTTAATTTACCGTTATGCGAAACTGAGTTATTGCAAAATCCTTTAACCCTTCTGTCTTCTAAACGGTTTAAGTTGGAAACTTGAAATTTCGACAGAAGTTAGATCTTTAAAAATAAGTATGAGTCATTTCAGAATTTTTTTTGTATCACCCCCGTTTAGGAGCTGTAAGGGGTCAAAAACTGAAAATTTACTTTTTTTAAACAGCTGTAACTTGAACACCTGTTCAATTTTTTTTGTAGTAATACATAAAAATTAAAGCTTCAACATTATACTCTTATTTCTGTTAACAACTTTTTTTAATAATATAGGTTTACTTTATAATTGACGAAAGTGTTACTTGATTTTTTCAAATTTTCTAACAAATTTTGAATGTTTTGCATTTTGTTTTACTCGATAATTAGAAATTGTTGAGGATATAATAGTACAAAACAAGTAAATGTAACAGTAAGTCGATGCAACCGACTTATTAATACCCTACACCTGAATAATTCGAATTAAATTAAAAATCCATAAGTGTTTTTGGCAGCTGCTTGAACTTCTTCCCTTTTCTGTCTTATTCAACTCGAATTTCAAGAACGTAAAAGAGGAATCCGCTTGGGATATGCTTGACACCCTTGTATAAAATTTTAAGTTTCTATCTTAATTATTTTCGAAGATTGGTAGTCCCTGGGAGGTTTGTGTCAGCTACCCGAATTGCCACTCCAATTCATCGAATCCATCTCAGGAACATAAAGAAAACTTGCCAGAACACCATTCTATTAAATTTAAAGGTTCTACTTTTGTTGGTTTTGGAGATATGCTCGTTGCTCTTGTGCTCGTCCGGAAGTTTCCAAAATACGAACCCATGGTTCAAATTCTTTCAAATGTCAGTTTCCAATTTTACAGAAAAGGAAACATAACAGAACACCTTTGTACTAAAAATAAAAGTTCTATCTTTGTTGGTTGTGGAGATATACTCGTTTGCTCTGGGGCTCGTCCGGAAGCTTCCAAGATTTGAACCCATGGACCAAATCCTCACAAATTTCAGAAACATAAATCAAACATGAAGGAACACCATTCTGCCTAATTTAAAGGTTATATCTTAGTTGGTTTTGGAGATAATATCATTTGCTCTGAGGCTCGTTCGGAAGCTTTCAAAATCCGAATCCAAGGACCAAATCCTCTCAAATTTCAGAGGCCTAAATCATACATGAAAGAACACCATTCTGCCAAAAGTAAAGGTTATATCTTTATTGGTTCTGGAGATAATCTCATTTGCTCTGGGGCTCGTTCTGAAGCTTCCAAAACCAAACCCATGGACCAAATCCTCTTAAATATCAGAGACATAAATCAAACACGAAAGAACACCATTGTACCAAATTCAAAGGTTCTACCTTTGTTCGTATTGGATATAATCTCATTTGCTCTGCGGCTCGTTCGGAATCTTCCAAAATTCGAATCCACGGTTCAAATTTAAACCCATGGCCAAATCCTCTCAAATTTCAGAGACCCAAATCAAACATGAAAAAACACCATTCGGCCAAATTTAAAGGTTATAAATTTGTTGTTTTTGGAGATAATCTCATTTGCTCTGGGGCTCGTTCGGAAGCTTCCAAAATCCAAACCCATGGACCACATCCTCTTAAATTTTAGAGACATAAATCAAACTGGAAGAAACATCATTATAAAAAATTTAAAGGTTCTATCTTTATTGGTTTTGGAGTTAATCTCGTTTGCTCTGGGGCTCGTTCGGAAGCTTCCAAAACCCGAACCCATGGACCAAATCTTATCACATTTCAGAGACTTAAATAAAATATGAAAGAACACCACCCTGCCAAATTTAAAGGTTATATCTTTGTTGGTTTTGAAGATAATCTCATTTGCTCTGGTGCTCATTCGGAAGCTTCCAAATCCAAATCCATGGACCAAATCCTCTTAAATTTCAGAGGCCTAAATCATACATGAAAGAACACCATTCTGCCAAAAGTAAAGGTTATATCTTTATTGGTTTTGGAGATAATCTCATTTGCTCTGGGGCTCGTTCGGAAGCTTCCAAATCCAAACCCAAGGACCAAATCCTTTTAAATTTCAGAGACATAAATCGAACGGGAAGGAACATCATTGTACAAAATTTAAAGGTTCTATTTTTGTTGGTTTTGGAGATAATCTCATTTGCTCTGGTGCTCGTTCGGAAGCTTCCAAAACCCAAACCCATGGACCAAATCCTCTTAAATTTCAGAGACATAAATCGAACGGGAAGAAACATCATTGTACAAAATTTGAAGGTTCTATCTTTGTTGCTTTTGGAGATAATCTCGTTTGCTCCGGAATCATTCGGAAGCTTCCAGAATCCGAACCAATGGACGGATTTTGTCCAGATTCGAACTTAGCCTTTCTTTCGTAATTAGTAACCTACTATGTATATAAATTTCATCAAGATAGCATCATTAGTTTTTGAGTTATCGTGCGTACGGACGGACGGACGGACGGACATTGCTAAATCGACTCCGGCGGTGATCCTGATTCAGAATATATATACATGTCTATACCTAACTCGCTTCCTTTTGGTGGTTACAAACACCATACCAAAGTTAATATACCCTATACTTTAGGTGTAGGGTATAAAAAAATGTAAATAAATAAACAACATAACGGATGCTTGAAGAATTTTTATTTATATGATATTGATATACATACATACTTATATAATATCATGTTTATTTACGTATCGTATATGTCACTGATGAATGAATGATAAGAGTATATTTGTATATTATATAGCGCCGTATTTACATACATATATGTATTTTATTGTTCTTATAAGAAATTATTCTATGAATGGAAATATTTTTAAAGAAATATTGCAATGTATGGCGATATACTTATAACAATATAAATATACTATGTACGCATTAATATAATATAATATTTAAAATTATATTTACTATTTTGTAATTTAATATACATTTACCGCTTAGTATTAAATGGTACTATTCAATATTTGAAAAAGTTTTGGATTGACAATCGTTATGTGGAGGGTTAGAATCTGCTTTTGAAGAATGTATAAAACATATAGTTTGAATATGTGTACAACTTATAGTTCTACAAATTATAAAATTGACAGAGTGACAGGCTGTAAACATACTAACGGTTCGTACGGGTATCTAAAAAATGAGAAAAGCAACTGTATTCTTCCTCGTTTTTTTTACTTTTCCTTTCCCTGTTATTTATGATTTGAATTTTACTACTGCTTGATGAATCTTGATGGATCTTTAATTATCTTGATGGATCTTGATAAATCTGATGGATCTTGATTCATCTTGTAGTTTGTAGTTCTTTTATAAAATTTTTTAAAAATTTTGAGATTAATAACTCCACCAGACGCCTTTACTTAAAATTCCAAAAACTTGAGATTATGCTTCACAAACGCTTCAATCGGTTGAGCCCCAACTTGTGGGAAAATAATTTTTAGTTATTAAATTTATTTCACCACAACTGAATTTATTTTACTTTTACATGATTTATTACCATTATATTTTTTATTTTATTTTTACAGGATTTATTATAATTATCATTTTTTATTTAATTTTTTATTTGTTTTAACCAATCTATTATAATTATCATTTATTATATTATCTTCAATTTATTGTAAAAATACTTTGATTAAATCCAAGTTTCACATCTGGGCTTAACGGCCGCCTACGATGATCTGATCTTTTATTCTTTTTTCTTTATCATCTGCCATAAAAGCTTT